>RJWJ010037224.1:0-15661 GCA_004363605.1 Indri indri | reverse complement strand
GTAATATTAGGCCAAATCTATCTCTTGTAAGTCCCGGTCTGGCCTTCAGGCGCTACAGAGACCCTGATTCCTCCTCTTTGTGGCATCAAGTATTTGACAATAGCTGTGTGGTGTGCTTCTGGGGCCTCCCAGTCTTCTGTTCCCAAACTGAACACTCCACCCCACAAAAAAGAAGTGTTTTCTTCTTTTCTCAATAGTGACTTTATGAATATCCTTGTACATAAATCTTTTCATATTTGCCTTTGGATGCATTTCTATGAATGAAACTTCTGGGACAAAGTTTGTGCTCTATATTTCCAGATTACCCTCCAGAAAGGGTGATTTTGCTTATACGCCCACAAGTGGTTTACAAGAGAGCCTGTTTCCCCACACCCTAGCCACCAACGTGGGGAATTTTCATTCTTTTAATCATTGCCAATCTGATAGAGAAAAATGTTTATCTCATAGTTGCTTTAATTTGCATTTCTTTGATTACGGGTGAGATTGGACATGTTTTCCAACCACAGCCTATACTTTTGCAATCGAGTTTTGGAGCTAAATGCAGGACCTTACATGTATTCCAGTTAAATTTTATCTTGTTGGATTCAACCAATCATTCCTTCCTGTTGAGATAATTTTGGATCCTGATCCTGCAGTTCCAGTGTATTGGCCTTCCTTCCCAGACTGCTGTTATTTGCACAGTTGATAGGCAGTTATCTTTGGACTTATCAAAGTTGTTGATAGAATTTTAAAGAGTTCGGGGCCAAGAACAGAACTGCGTGGCATGCCACTAGAGGATGCCTTGAGACGACACTGTCCCGTCAGCTGTTACAATTCCACCTCACCACGCTCGGGGGAGTCATGGGCAGTGTAAGGAGCCTTTATCTGGGACATGGGGCCTGGGCACAGACTCCAGCCTTGGCCCTAATTAGCTGTGTGGCCTTGAGCAAATAGCATCACCTTTCACAGAGATCTACCTTCAGGCTCTAGCAGCCTTTTTGTCACTGTTTTGTCCACAAGGCTTTCATGAGAAACAGCCGAATCATTGATACAAGTCATGGCACCATGATAAGGTGTTCGCCCCACTTACTAATCCAGTGGACCTATCACAAAGACATCCCTCTGGGAATCAGTGTTGACCCTTATGGTCACCCCTTCTATGTGTGGGCCAACCATTCATTTGATTCTCTGCTCCAGAATTTACCCAGGACCAACACTAGGCTCATCAGCCTTCAGTTTATCCAGTTCGTATATTTTAAAGTGTAGGGCACTGGCCTCCATTCTCCACGATTCTGCAAAGCACCCTGGGACGTCAGAAGTGCTCAGCGCTCCATGCCAAGACTCACTGGTTCTGTCGCCCTGGGTCGGTTTTCTTTCATACCACCAAGGCATAAGTCACTGGGAACGCCTCCTCTCCTCCAGGTGTGAACAGAGGGCCTGGGTGCTGGGAGGAGGGTCCATTAGTAGCTGTGACTGCATTGGAAGGAACCAGGGAGGATAGCTTAGTTCGAGGGGAGAAAGGTCTTTGTGAGGCTGACACATGGCAACCCCAGAAGTCATGAGCTGACGAAACAGTTTCCACGGCCCTGCCGGAGGGGCCTATGGGTGTGTGCCATTCCCTTCAGCTCTGGGCACAACAAGGAAAATAAGCAGCAACAGAACCTTCTCCAAAGGAAGTGATAGCACATTGTGGCACCTTTCTTTGAGTTACTTCAACATCAAAAATCAGACAAGACTATTCTAAGGAAGGAACAGTAAACATGAGCCCCATGGAACAGATAAAGGAATTAAAAGAGAAACTGGGTAACTGATTTAAGTGCCGTGGTGCATTGGTCATAGCACTGGTCACCTGGCTTCTTATCACAATGCCTGGAATGTAGTTGTTGATTTACCCTTTGTAAATTTCTCAAACAAACAGCCACTCCGTGTTGCTTGTTCTTCTCATTCAGATGAATAATAATAGTAATAACGATAACCAGGGCTGCTGTGGTTTGAATGATGGTACCTCGTCCAAAATTCATGTGTCCCATCCAAAATTCATGTTGCACTTAATCCCTATGCTGGTGGTATGGAGAGGTGGGGCCTTTGGGGAGGTGATTAGATGCCTTTTTTTAGAGATAGGGTCTCTCTCTGTCTCCCAGGCTAGAGTGTAGTGACATCATCATATCTCACTGCAGCCTCAAACTCCTGGGTTCAAGTGATCCTCCTGCCTCAGTCTCCCAAGTAGCTGAGACTACAGGCGCATGCCACCATGCCCAGCTAATTTTTTTTTTTTCTTATGGAGACGGGGTCTCCCTATGTTGCCCAGGCTGGTCTTGAACTCCCAGCCTCAAGTAATCCTCCTCCTTCAGCCTTCCAAACTGCTAGGATTACAGGCGTGAACCACCACACTAGGCCACGTGCCTTTTTTTATAAAAGGGCTCAAGGGAGTGAGTTTGGCCCTCTTGCCCTCCTGACTCCTGTGAGGTTGTGGCAAGATAGGCCCTTGCCAGATGCCAAACACCAGTGCCTTAATGGTGGATTCTCACAGAACTCTGGGAAATAAATGTCTATTGTTTAAAAATTACCCAGTCTGTGGTATTTTGTTAGAGCAACACAAACGGACTAAGACAAAGGCTAATCCCTCTTGAGCTCTTACTTTGTTCTCAGTGCTTTAATCCTCCAGCACCCCATAAGGTAGGTGCTGCCTTCATCATTTTTTACAGGTGAGGAAATCGAGGCATGGAAAAGAGGTTAAGTAACCTGCCCCAGGTCGCCCTCCTTACAAGGGCTGGAGCTGGGATTTGAACTCAGGCAGTGTCAGTAAATGAGGATTAGAAAGGAATAATGGCAACTGTTTCTCCCCCACATTGTGAAACTGCATAGCAAACAGTGGTCTCGGCCACCATGGAGTAACAGACTGACTCCTTGGTCTCCTGCATGAACCGTGTGAAAAGGAAGGCGTGAGGTGAGCGGGGAAGTCGAGGGCGTGCCGAGCCTGTATCTTGGGTGTGCGGCCTCTACGCAATGCCAAGCGGGCTGTGTAAATCTGCAGTGTCTGTGGCCGCAAGGACCCCACACGCAAATACCAGCACCAAGACTCTCGCCCGGCTTGTGTCATGAGACAGGACCTTGCTGCACGGCCCCCGCCTCCCAAGAACAGGATTACGAGGCTGAGTGCGGTTACTGCTGGCACAAAGTGCTCCCGATGTGGCCAGCACTGGGCGCCAACCGACAGATTCCCAATATTGTCTTCCAGTTGCTAGACTACACTGCTTTCCAGTACATTATTTGGAATATAAAAGCTCAAATGTAAGTAAAGCATTTTAATACAAATAATTTCAACCGCAACAAGAAAACTGGCTTCTGATTAAGTTGGCAAGAGTAGGTAATGAACTCATTCCGATTGACATATTTAGAGAGTCCCTTGCCAAATCCAATTGGCAGCTTCGTAATTATGGAAACGTCCATGTTATTTCCACTCAAGCAGGGTTAGGCTGCCGGTGTCTGATTCAATGTTTACTTCATGAATGAGGTCAGTTCCCAGCACAGCTGGGGTTTCGGCAGATGCATCGGAGCTGCCGGTCAGCAGACAGCGTTCCCACTAGCATCCGATCCAGTTCGTCAGGGCGTCCGGGGCGGCCTTCTCCGCTCCCCCGGTCCGCTGCCCTCCCTGGGTTGTCTGGACCCCGGCTCTTCTCACTGCTGCCTGTAGAAGCGGACCCAGCCCAGGCCGCGATCTCGGCACGGCGAGGCCGCGGCCAAGCTTCCCGCGGCACGGCAGTCCCTCCTTCGACCTGCCCCCTTGGTGTGGCGACGCCTCGCTCCCGGACCACCCCCTCGTGAGCTTCAAACTGCCAGGAAACAGGGTAGCGTTTTGTTAAAAGAAAAAAAGTATTTATTCCAGGATGGCTCCACTTGTGTGGTGTGAGAGTGACTCAGAGTGCCATGGAAGCCACCTCCAAAGGTAAGGATGTCCCACAGGCCACACTGTCCTCTTGGCCAGCCCCCCACACTGGCAAAAACAAAAACAAAAGCTCACAAGGGCTCAAAATACTTATCTGAAGAGCACACATTTATGGAGGGACATTCTCTGGGTTCACAGAGGTTCCTGGGAAAACAGGGCAGCGGGGAAAGGTGGCCCTCCACAGCAGTGACAGGCTCAGCTCCAAGTGACCAGATGCAGCAAAGGGCTGAAGTATCATCGACCGGTTTGTCCAAGTCCTGAGCTGTTCAGCAGGACAGTGGCAGTGAGGAAGCGTGCGGCCGAAGTCTGGAGTGGCGGAGCTCTTCGTCTCAGCCCTGCAGCAGTTGCTTTATCTTAGCACGGTCAGGTGGTAGGAGGCTAAGCGACAGCGATTTGGTCTGGATCCCAAAATTATCACGGGCATCATGTGCTGGGATGGTTTCACCTAAGAAAATCTGAACGGTGCCACGGGGGGAAATCTGGACTCGGAGATGGTTTAGGCACCGGAGGCAAAAGCAGATTTGGTAAGAAAGCTTTCTCTCTGTCAGCGCTGATGAGTCAGAGTTTGGCGGCTGGGTGTCCTAACAGGAGGACAGTGAGACCAATGGTCGTTGATGTAAATACAAGACTAGAATGATGTGAAGGAGAGATGGCCCAGGTGTAAAGAGGTGAGCTCTGGCTTCCTTTGACCTCAACAGAAGAAGATGCTTGTCATTTTAGGATAAAGACTCCACTCTCTCTTATCTAAAGTGTTGATCCAGGTGCCATAGGAGGTTTGACAATACCTCTCCTCACTTGAGGGTCAGCAGACCATGGGGTCCACAGGGCCCACTGTGTGATTTCAGTCACAGATCACTTCTCTGCGTGCCATCCACCGCAGTCCAAACAACCTGACTCACACCCAAGAAGCTCTAGCTACCTGATCCTGTTACTTACCCCAACACGGGTTATTTTGTAGCTTGTTTTATCTAATGTTGTCACTGTCATATCATCTTACAGTAATGATCTTTCCCCTTGAATATGTTTCTGGAAGTTTTTGAAGATGTGGGTCTGCCTTAGCCCATTTTGTGCTGCTCCAACAGAGTACCTGAGACTGGGTAATTTATAATGAACAAAAATTTCTTTCTCACAGTTCTGGAGGCTGGGAAGTTCAAGATCAAGGCACTGGCATCTGGTGAGGGCCTTCTTACTGCATCATCCATCCCAAGGTGAAAGGCAGAAGGGCAGGAATGGGAGGGAGAAAGAGAGAGACAAAAAGAGGCCGAACCCCTCCTCTTATAGGGAACCACTCAGGAGATATTGGCATTAATCCATTCGAGAGTAAACCCCTCTGAAAGGTCTCACCTCCCAACAGCTCTGCATTGGGGATCAAGTTTCCAGCGCATGAACTTTGGGGGACACGTTCAAACCTTAGCAGGCTCTAAACACAATTCTTTCCTTCACCCTCTCTGGCCTCACGGCTGTGCCCTCTCAGTGCACTGATGTTCGCACACACCGGATGCTTCCAACTCAGGGCTGTGGCACGCGCCACTCCCTCCAGCTGGAACCCTCTCCCGGGTCACCCACATGGCTCCCTCCCTCCCTTCCTTTAGTGTTTACTCACCTGCCCCTTACGTCCCAAACACCCTCTTCCCAGGACCCTGCCATGCATGCCCCCCTTCCACCCACGATTTCCCCCTGGCTTTTATCCCCATCTAGAGAAGCACACATTGGTCAGCCACAGTGGCTAGCACCTGTAATCCCAACACTTTGGGAGACCGAGGCAGGAGGATCACTTGAGGCCAGGAGTTTGAGACCAGCCTAGGCAATGTAATGAGATCCCATTTCTACAGAAAATTTAAAAATTTTCCAGCCGTGTGACACTTGCCCATAGTCCCAGCTACTCAGAAAGCCAAGGCAGGAGGATCACTTGAGTCCAGGAGTTCGAGGCTATAGTGAGCTATGATCTTGCCACTGCACTCCAGCCTGGGTGACAGAGTGAGACCCTGTATCTAAAGTAAGTAAATAAAATAGCACATGTTACTTGTCTTGGTCCTCATCTGCCTCCCCCACTGGAGTGCCAGCTCTGCAGCCAGTGCCCAGAACAGCACCTGGCACGTCCACTCAGCAGTGTCTGTTGAGCGCCCACTACACGCCTGGCATTTGTCTAGGTGCTGGGTGCTTCTGCAAACATTTCCCCAGTGATTGAGGAATTCACTCTACTCTAAGGAATTAAGCAGATTCCTTAAGCTCAAGGGAACCACTGTGTCTTCTGATTCCTGGGAGAGATTTGAGGAGCTGGGCAAATGCTGTGTCACATTCCTCTCTCCTCGTCCGTGTTGCCCCTCTGAGTTCGTGCACAGACATGGGGCAGTGGGGTCATCCCTGAGGAAAGGCAGAGCCTCCTGTGACTAAGGGCTGCAGATGTTTGCTCCTCTGGGGCCAGTTTGTCCTGTCTTTTTATGAGTTCCTAAGGGGGAAATGCATTTGAAATGCTGTCACCCTCCCCTGGTTGTTAACAGAGCTGTTTGACTGGTGGAGCTGTCAGCGAGGCAGCCCCACACAGGCAGGCGGCCGGCTCACCGGCTTTCCAGAGAGAGCTGGAGCCCAAGCCACTGGAAAAGGGACGGCCGCCTGAGTCAGCAGCCGGACTGGAAAGTCTGTGTAAGGGACACCTGGAGGAAGCGGGGCCCTCCGTCACCTCCTCCGCCCAGCTGTAACCCCGTGGTAAGCACCCAACCTCCCGCCCCAGAGACATAACAGGGCCGGAGGCTCACCGCAGCGCCATGATTTGAAAGCTCACGGCTGTGCAGCCAAAAAATCAGAACCCCTTCTCTGTCATCTCATTTGAAAAAGTCTTTTGTGAACTTACAAGTCACCCTGAAGTACCTTCTCTGTTCCTGTTTGAAGGGAAAATATTTCTAGATCAGAGAGAGCTGTCGGCAGTGCCAAGCCCGGCCTATGTGAATACCTGGTTATGCCTCCTAAGCACGAGCCAGTCTCAGCCACAGAAATGAACCACAAGCAAAGTCGCTGCCAGTCAAGGGGTTCAAAATACCTAAACCCATCAAGTATTTTGAAATCAAACTTTCCACATTTTTAAGGATTTGATGTCATCAAATTCCCATGTATGACTGCATTTTGAAAAGCAGCCATTGTGCACGTTTTGGGATGTGAGAGGTCTAGCATATGACTGAGAAGACAGACCCCTAAACCGGAGGCTTGAGATAGACAGAATGGGCCGCAGAGCCGTAGATTTGCTACAGTGAACTCATGTGGTGTTAGACTGTCCCGGAATTGTCTGGAAGTTAAATGTTAGTCTTCTGAAAAGAACTGGGGCCTCAAAGTGCCAGCTGTTGTTATTCTAAGTGCAGTGTAAGCAGGTTTCTATTTAAAACCTTCACACCTGGTACTTGGATAGTGCTTGTTTTCCAAAGGGTGCCCTCTTTCCCGAAGATTCCTTTCCACCTTCCGCTTTTCCATGGTCTGGTTTACCCCAGCCCTCTGGCACGAAGAGAAAGACATTTATAAAAGGAGCAGGGAGGTTGTGGTATTTTGCCTTCACTGTTGAAACGGCTCGCGTGGAGACAAGGCAGCCGAGCAACGGTGCTGGGGTGCGGGGCACAGAGAAGGAGGAGCGTGTCCCTGTCCTTGCCTGAAAGAGGAGGTGGCCGGGAAGGCAGGGACTCAGGACACCCCGCAGGGACTCAGGACACCCCGGGGCCCCAGCTTGCCTAATCTAAAACCAAGCCCAGGTCTGTGACCATCAGTTGCCTCTGGGTGAGGACGGGGACTGGAGGGAGGAAGAATTTAGAAAGGGGGTGAAGAGAGGCTGGAAATGGGGAAATGGAGCAAAACGCAGCAAAAGCAATCCAAGGAAGAGACCAAGACAACAGAAAACGAGCCCATAGCTTCTGTTACCCGCCAGGTCCCGACTCATCTGCATCACCTGAATTAGAAGTGAGAAGCAGCCAGGAAGCCAGGCAAGGACTGGGGCTTTAGGGCTGTGAAGCGGCTGGCTTCTGACCTTGGGGATCTTCCTCCGCCTCCCCCTTCCCCTCCCTCCTCCTCCTCACTCTCCCCCCATCTTCTCCCACTCCCTCCCCTCCTCTCCTTCCCTCCTGTCCCTCGCTGTGGGCACAACCACTCTCAGAGGGGCAGGAGCTGCTCTGAATGACACTGGCGGGGACAGAAGTGCGCTGGGGTCACGCCTGAGGCGCAGTTGTGTACAGGAGCTTTTCAAGGAGGTGTTGCAGATACAGGGATGTCAGACAGAGAGGAACAGAGAAATTCCAGGGATTTTTCACGTGCAAGCGGATATTTCCTTTGAGAGTTTCTAGACTAAATGCTCCTCCTTGCGTCTAAGGGGACGGGGCGTACCCGCCAACCTGGCAGTGTTCTCCATGAGCTGCATGAGCAGGGGGAGCCCCGCGGCCACCCGGGGGAGCTGTGAGCCAGGAAGGTGAGGCCCTGAGTACACATCCTGACCGAAAGACTGTTGGTGCCATTGTCCCTCTGCCTGACGCGACATCCATTTCAGACACGGAGGACGAATCTGTTGGCAGACCTTGGAAATAAAATGGGCTGGACTTCTAAGAATAAATACACCCAGGCCTCTCTATTAACCCATTTCCATTCATACATACATATTTCTTTATTTAAACTGACTTTGTTTTTTAGAGCAGTTTTAGTTCACAGCAAAATTGAGCTGAAAGAGCAGAGTTCCCGCGTACGCCCTGCCCCTGCAGACCACAGACGCGGCCTCCACCGACATCCTGCCCCAGAGCCGCCCATCTCTTCCCACCATGGGACTATGTTAGCACGTCATTGCCACCGGAAGTCCATGGTGTACACCAGGCTTCACTCTCGGCGTCACGCAGCCCAGTGGATGATGATATGCATCCACCATTGTAGTCTCGTGCAGAGTAGCCTCGCTGCCCTGAAAATCCTCCGTGCCCTGCCCGGTCATCCCTCCCTCTCCCCCAACCCCTGGCCTTTTCCAAATTCTCACATAGTTGCCATCCTGTGGAATGTAGCCTTTTCAGATTGGCTTCTTCCACTTAATAATACGCATTTAAGTCTCCTCCATGTCTTCGCGGCTCGACAGCTCATGTCCATGGAACACTATTCCGTTGTCTGGATGTAGCCATTTTCATATATCGTTAAGAAACCAGATTCTTTAATGAGGTGACATAATTTATTAATAACTTGTATTAAATAAAACTTAAAATAAAATAAATATTCGGCTTAAATAGGACAGCCTCTATATCAGCCCTATTAATATGAAGACTACTATTATCCTTCTGGTTGCAAAAAGTAAACTCAGGCACAGAGTGAACCTGACTTACCCAGGGGGGATAAGTCAGTGATGTGAGATCCACAGAAAGAATAGAAGAGTCTAGAATCCCAGATGTTTGCTCTATTGCAGATCAGAGCATAATGTACTACCTTCCCTTTTTCATTCTTTCATTTTTTATTTTTATTTTATTTATTTACTTTTATTTTATTTTATTTTTTCGAGACCGAGTCTCGTTCTGTCACCCTGGGTAGAAGAAGTAGCTTCAGGGAGCACAGAATCACACGCTTCCTCCACACGCACGAAGGCGGCTCCGTCCTCGCCCTTCTCCGTCCCGCGAGGACCTGCCGGAGTTGGCCGCCGGGGCCCACGCTCAGTTCCAAGCTGTGTCTCGGCTGCTGAGAGATGAGATGGGTCTTTGCACCAGACGATGTGTTGGAAACCACCAGACCAAGAGCTGCTGTTGTTTATCTGTCTCCGCCGAATGCCCAGGAACACTGGGGAGCTTTCCGAGCCCACGCTTCCCGGGAGGCGTCGTCAGCCTGAGCCTGGAGGCGCGAGCGGAGGGAGATCGGGCAACTTCTGCTCCTTCACTCCACCCTCGCCTCGCCTGGGGCTCACCCTGTCCAAGTTCACTTGGCCCCTGTGCCAAGGCAGGGAAGCCCGGCCAGGATATTTATAGTGTTGGTACATGACTGGGCAGCGAGTGGGAGCAGATGTTTTCTGATATGGGCAAAGGGAGCTATTTATACCGGGAGCAGGACGGAAGTTAGCCTGAAAGCAGGCTGCAGCCGTAGCTGATGTTCCTGACGTTCCCTAGTACGCTGGGTGACAACACTCCTCATCCTCACTGCCTAGACAGTTCGGTTCAGCAGACACTGAGTGCCAGGCACTGGGTGGGCACTGAGATGATAAGACAAGGAGGGACAGCATCATGAAGACAATTAAGGACAGTATGACCCACCCTGCAGGCTGAGCACCCCATGGGAGCATGGAACCGCCAGCAGCATGGAGCCTGCTGGTCCTGGGGGCCAGTGGGGTGCAAGAGGGGAGGAGTGGCCAGGGTGAGCCCCCAGACCAGTGACCACTCCCCTGGCCCTGAAGGATGGGCAGGGGAGTCCGGGCGAGAGGGGCAGAGGGAACAAGGACAGGAGTGGTGGCTTTGCAGCCTGCCTGAAGCATCCTGGGGACATCGAGGAACCAGATGTGGCCAGAGAGCAGGGAGCTCCTGAGGGGGTCAGAGGAGGAGGAGGCTGAACATGTGAGCGACGGCCAGGCTGCAAAGTGTCACCTTCCACGCTCAGGAATGCGGACTTTAATGTAGACTTTGCCTTTAGGCGGGAGGAGCCAGCCAAGGTTTCTAAGGAGGGAGGGGTCTCATTCCAGGAATTGGTGGGGACCAAGGGTCCGTGAGCAGGTCTCACACATGTCCCCAGTATCCTGCAGCACCATGCCCAGCACTCGGTTGGTGCTCTGTAAGTGCTCGTTGAAGGAGCAGACTCTCCTGCAACACCCTCTCGAAGACCGTCCATGAGATGACACAGTCGCGAAGGTCACTAAGCACGGTGGGCCTTCCTCAGGGGCCTGAGCCAGGACAGATCCAGGCAGATTTGCTGAGGGCCAGATGGACCCTGCAGGCTCCATCTCCCTTCCAGGGGGGTCCAGTCCCACCCCAGCCACTGCGGCAAATCCAAGCCCTCCCCAGGGCTTCCTCACCTGGCCGCTGCCTGTCCCGGAGCCCAGCCCTGCCCTGTCCCCAGGTCCGATCCTGTGCCTGTGGCTTTATCTCCATCCTGGCATCGGCCCAAGTGGGGGCAGCGAGGGTGTCCCCTCTTTCCTTCTATTTGAAAAACAAGTAATATGACAACGAAAGGCATTTCTGTGTCCAACCGCCTTTGCTGAAGGTTGGGGAGACGGAGGGCGGTTACAAATGCAAAGAATTTAAAATGGAATATCAGCCTGTTCCCTGTTCTCAAACCTCCTCAAGCCCTCCAGCCATCCCTGCCAGTGCCATTCTGGCCTCCCGCCGGGATTTGCTGCCTGTGTCTCCCCGTCCTTCCCTCTCTTCTGAAATGCCTGTTCTTTTATTACCCAGAACAATCAAAGGGGTTCTGGGGTTGGGTTTGGTTTTGGTCTCCTTTTACCCTATCCCTGAGGGCCTCCCCTCACCCCTTAGCGGATATTTTCCTCAATAAAGACATTTTGTTCTCTGAGAGAACCCTGGTCCCACAGGTACAAAGGCCGTTTCCCCACCCACAGCATTCTCGAGCAGTGGGTGCAGTGTGTCCCAGGACTGAGCTCAGTACTATCAGGGACAAGAAAAACACACACTATCAAGGGGGCCCACATTGGGGAGAAAAGACCTAACCTAGGAAAGGCAACTTAGAATTTTATCACTCACTGGCTGGGCATGGTGGCTCATGCCTGTAATCCTAGCACTTTGGGAGGCTAAGGTGGGAGGATTGCTTGAGGCCAGGAGTTGGAGACCAGCCTGAGCAACATAGCAAGACCCCATCTCTACAAAAAATAGAAAAATTAGCTCGCACTTTAAATGCGTGGAGGGGAGGAGACAGAGACCAAGCTATCACCCAGCGCTATGAATCTCTGCAAGCTGAATGGTGGGAGCCCAGCAGAGCTAAGGCCAGGACAACAGAAGGAGCTCTGGACAGGCAGGGCTGGGCCGAATCAGCAGATGACAGTGTTTCCACCCACAGAGACCCCTGTCCTCACCCTGCATTGGTGTCAAGTTCTCAGTGGACCTTGCCTTTCTGCAGGGACCATCCACTTGCTGGACAGTCCTGGTGTGCTCCTGACCCTTAGGTGTTTGGTGGTTGAAATTCTCACTTTCTTCTTGGCATGACGCGAAGGCTTTCCAGGTAATCCAGGTCCCCACACACACTTGGTAGATTTTTTGTCACATAGCCAATTGGCTCATCAGGGGTTAGTAGGAGAGGCCCTAACCCCCAGTATGCCACACTGTAACTATGTTTGGACACAGAGCATAGGGTCTTTTTTTTTTGAGACAGAGTGTCACTCTGCTGCCCGGGCTAGAGTGCCGTGGCATCATCATAGCTGGGCTGGGCTCCCCCAAAGCATATTATGAGAGCTATGACCACGGAACTCTGGCCCCGGACAACACTCTTCCCAGTGCGGCGTGCAAGAGACTCGTAGCCCGATGTTTGTCTGGTTGAGAACATCTGTCATGGTCTCCTTCACAGAGACTAACAGCTCAGTTTCCAGAAAGAAAAATGTCTTCATGCAGTTTCTGGGAACAGTAGCTGCACCCACGATTTAAAGGCCTGTTTGACCTCTTTAGAGAAGGGGAAACTGTCACCAGCTCCATTTTTTCGGGTTCGGGTTAATTTCTGGGGAGCCTCTTTGTCACTGCAGATTCCAGATGGGACCGATGCTGTACTTGCAAAAGGGGAAAATCATTTTTGAGTCCTAAAGTGGAATGGAAACAAGGAGGAAACTCAGTTTGTGGTCTGTTGTTGTTGCTATTAATAAATGCAAAGATTGATTATTTTATGGAAAGAGAGACATTGCTCAGGTCGGCTGTTTTTCCCTCATAAAATCATTCAGCTACCCGATAGGCAGCCAGTGCCTATAGGTCGTATGCGCAGCGGTGTGTTTGTGAGAATCTTTGCTGGAGGCATCGGCCCCTTTCCTGAGCCTCTGATGTTTGGAAGGGAGGCCAGGCTGGTGATACAGGAGGAGTGTGGCGCCCTCTGGCGAGAGTGGGCCGAGTCCCTCCCGTGCGCCCAGCGTGGGCGTCCCTCCGCAGTGGACTCTGGCTGCCTGACATCTTCCCACCTCTGTGCACAACCCAAGGTTCAGAGCTTTGCACGAACCTTGATGGCGGCCCCTCAGAGTCGGCACCTTCAGGCAACGTGGAGCTGATGTGCTTGAATGTCGGAAGACCTAATTTAGATCCCAGCCAAGTTAGGAGGAAGGTGTTTATCCCACTGGGAGATGCACAGACCGAGAGGGGCTGAGATCAATGGAAAGGCAGACAGCCAGCGGGGCTTAGGCCTCCTCCTCCTCCCAGAAGATGCCCGTAGGCCCCGGGGAACGAAGCCACAACTCCCGTCCCACCCAGCCATCGCTGCGGTTCAGGGTCTTCCTCTGGGTGAAGACTAAGCAGACCCCAGGAAGCCTCCAAGTTGAACCGAGCGTCTCTACATCTGGAATAAAAGCACTTGTCAAATACGATTATAGGAAGTCCCAGAGAAGATTAAAAACAAATTCTAAATGCTCGGGAAAGGGCATGGCCTCGGAACAACCCGACCGACACCAGAACTTTTCTTCGGGGTTCAGCGGAAACATTTGTGAAAGACCAAAAAAGATGGACTCTGTCCTTTGCAGGCCCCGACTGGAAGCCTGGAGGGAGTTATCAGGAGGTCTGGAAGTGGCCCCACGTGTCTAGAAGCTCTCCAGGCTTGGGTTCCCAGCCTGATGTTTCCAGGCCCCAGACTGAGATCCCTGAGCTCCGGGGCTGGATGCTTCGGTTCCTGTGAATAACATCTGTCACCACAGAGCATCCATAACGGGCACCTGGACAAGAGCGGGGGGCATGGGGGGGTCCAGCAGGAATTCCTGTCTCCACCACACATGTGACTCAGGTGCTGGGCTCCTTCCAGGCATTCTGAAATTCCCTGGAGGGATCAGCTGCAGCCTCTGTGGGAATTAGGCAAGAAGGACCTCACTGTGCCCAGACACTCACACCTGGAGGAGGCTGACACGCCCATCCCCTGCAGAGGGTTTGAGGGTCCATGAGGCAGGTCCTCGGAGGGCCCAGTGGGGACCCTGGGAAGGAAATTCAGAGGATTCCATTGTGACTCACCGATCCCACTGGAGAATATCTGCAGGTCGCATTTACTTTCTGGCCTCAACACACCAAATTTTAGAGATTTTTTTTTTTCTTGAAGTACAAGGACACCAATGATCAAACTTGAAAACATCCTGTACTTTCGGTGGAGCAGGAAAATAAGAGTTTTCTTAGAGTGTTGGTAGGGGGTAGGGAGGGGAGCTCTCCAAGTAGGGGCATGGGGGGACCACACTGAAGTTCTGCCCCAGCTCTTTCCTGCACCGACGGCCCTGTTCTTCATCTTCGAAACGCCCGTGGCTCTCACCCCTGTTCACTTCTTTCTAGTCTTACTTCTGTGGCACATAATTTTTTATTGAGTAATAATTCACATACCATACAATTCACCCTTCAGTATATTCACAGAGCTGTGCGGCCATCATGATAGTCCCTTTTAGAATATTTTCACCACCACCCCCAGAAAACACCCAGCGACATTTAGCCATCATCCCCCAATCCCACCCCAACCCCCCGGCTCCCCAGCCCTCGGCAACCACTAATGAACTTTCTGTCTCTATGAATTGGTCTATTCTGGACAGTTCGCATAAATGGAGTCGTACGAAACACTGTCTTTGGTGTCTGGCTTCTTTCAGGTACCAGTGTTCTCCAGGTCCATCCTCACTGTGTCATGTCTTAGTACTTCTTGCCTTTCCATGGCTGAATAATTTTCCATTGTAGGAATATGCTACATTTTACTTATCCATTCACCAATTGATGGACATTTGCGTTGTTTCCACTTTGGGGCTATTATGAATAATGCTGCTATGAACATTTGGGTACATGGTTTTTTTTTCAATTTATTTATTTTCCCATCATTTTCATGACAACAGAAATGATTTTGTTTAAACATATGTTTCTGATTCTCTTGGGTCTATACCTAGGAGTGGAATTGCTGGATTATGTGGTAACTCTATGCTTAACAAATTTTGAGGAAGCACCAGACTGTTTTCCACTTCCGTTCACTTTGCAGGAGTCCTAAGAATTGGTCAGTCACATTTGACAAATGATAACAATATTACTGGATCTTTCCAGAAAAAGTCTGAACAAGTACAAGAGTTAAATTTCAATTGTAGCTGGAAGAGTTGGTTAACCAATTGCTTTGGTTAGATGAAGGTGATACTAGGTCATTACATATGAAATGTCCAATTTCTAATCAAAAGTTTAGTTTATTATATCTCAAACAAGAAGCAGTACAATTAAGTATGTGCCTAAACTATCGACACAGTTTTGCCATCTTAACAATAGCTTGCTTATGCCAACAGCAAAGAAGCCTGGAGACTGAGTGGTGATGAAATCTCCCGTTTCTACAATTTGTTAAGAATTAATATTTTTCCTTGCAAGAAGTGGTCCAAAGCCTGGAAGAAGTGGTATTCAGTTGTTGCAAGGTCTGGTGAATACGTGGATGACACAGAGTTTCCAAGTCCAGCTTCTATAATTTGAGCAGCGTTGTTTTTTATGACATGTGGTCTTGCAAGAGGATTGACCTGTCTCTATTGACCAATCTCAGCTGCTTAATCACAAGCATCCTCATCATTTCTTCCAACTGGTTGCAGTAGACATCCGCTGTAATCGACAGACCAGGTTTCATGAAGCTGTA
>RJWJ010037223.1:0-15644 GCA_004363605.1 Indri indri | reverse complement strand
AATTATTGTTTGTTAGTATTGCTCTATTAGTCATATTTAAGGGCAGGAAAGTAGCTGCATGTTTCTCTCCTGGCCCTCAAAGCTTTATGTTTTTCTTTTGACTCTAATATAACAACTTGTGAGAAGCAAGGTAGTTAATTTGAGAAGGGGGTGATTTTCAAATTTTACCCTAAAACATTAATTGTATTTTTCAACTGCTATTTTTATTAGATTTTAAGTTGTGGAATGTTTGAAAATATAAAAAAATACATGTAATATGTATGGAAGTTGTGAAATGTAGTGATAAAATGAACAGCCATGAACTCACTATCCAACTTTTTTTTTTATTCTTTTCTTTTTGTGCTTTTTAAAGGGGATCACTATCCAACTTCTCAATGCAAATATCAAAGGCTCCTGAGACTGTATGTGTAGTTCTCCCAGATCAACTGACATTACTGACAAATAACTTTAAAATACAATCACTGAAGAGTGGGAAACTGATTTACATCTAGTAGATCAAATGAGGACTACGTTAGTAATTTCTTATGCATGTTTCCTGGTGTCAGATCTGTAGATCTGAGCAGGTTAATACTGTTTTGGCTAAAACCTTCGAGTCTTTTCCCCTACCCGCCTCTTTAGAGCCCTCAGGGATCTCCACTGTTGCGTTCTTCTAGTTGGTCATCCTTGTTCTGTCTCTTGGGCTTCCTTTCTCCCAAAGATTGGCTGTAGGCTCCTTGGGGTTGTGGACGGAGTCTTACCCATCTTTGCAGCCCCAGAACCTTGCAAAGTCTGTTACACAGCGGTGCTCAGGTGATCCCAGTGAAAGCATGAATGAATGAATGGGATGATGGGCTCTTCCCCCTTCTTTCTTTCTGAGAAAGATGCCTGAACCCTTTGTATTTATGGGATTTTACCATAAATAACTCAGGGGATTAGCAGGATGAAGTATAGCACTGGATGGGGATTTATAGCATTCTCATAGATTTTGTTGCTCCTTGTCAGAATCTACTACTTTTCTTCCTTAGGGGGCTCCTAGAAGTTCTGTGCTTTTTGTTTTTTACACTTGTTTTTGTTTTTTTATACTTTTTTCTTTTTTTTTGTTTTTTTAAATCTTTTTATTGTTTAAAAAAAACCCAGTAAGGCCAGGCGCGGTGGCTCACGCCTGTAATCCTAGCACTCTGGGAGGCCGAGGCGGGCGGATCGTTCTGAGCTCAGGAGTTCGAGACCAGCCTGAGCAAGAGCGAGACCCCATCTCTACCAAAAATAGAAAGAAATTAGTTGGACAGCAAAAAATATATAGAGAAAAAATTAGCCGGGCATGGTGGAGCATGCCTGTAGTCCCAGCTACTCGGGAGGCTGAGGCAGGAGGATCGCTTGAGCCCAGGAGTTTGAGGTTGCTGTGAGCTAGGCTGATGCCACGGCACTCGCCCCAGGCAAGAGAGTGAGACTCTGTCTCAAAAAAAAAACAAAAAAAACCCCAAAAAACCCAGTAAAACATGGGCACAGAAAATGACATAAAACAAATTAACAGCTTAATATATTACTATAAGGCTAATACCCTTGAAACCACCACCTACGTCAAGAAATTAAATTTTGTGTTTTAGCAAAATGACATTTTATAATGTGCCATCTGAACTTTCTAGATATGCTTCTCTGTTGAGTGTTTTCAAAATAAATGGGATATAATAAAAAAAAAAGGACAGAAAAAGAGACAAAGATTCCGATTCAAGCAGCAGAGACAGAAAAAAATAAATAAAAAAGGAAATAGACAAAAATAAAAAGAAATAGAATTTTGCCAGCCCCTCCAGACCCCCTCTGCGTTCGCTCCATTTCAGTCACGGCCCCTTCCTGGCCCCGGGAGTAACCGCTCTCCCGGCTTTTACAGAACCACATGGTTATATTGTGTTTCTTTACGGTTTTATCACTAACTGTGCATCCGCGGACCTCAAGCTTAGTTTTGCCCAGTGTTGTCTGTCAAGTGTCTTTTAGTCTATAGTCCAAACTCTCCTCTCCCAATGGTTCTTTTTTTCAAAGTGCATCTGTTGAAGAACCTGAGGCAGCTGGTCCGTCGAGTTTTCCCCAGTCTGGGTTGTGCTGACTGCGCACTCTTGGCAAGCGCAGTGTGTCCCTCGGTCGGTGCATTTCCTGCACACGGCAGCCGAGGCCAAGGGCTTCGGCAGACTCGGGTTAGATCCTTTTGGAAGACTGTAGGTGGTCCTGTGCTGTTTCTTCATTAGGAGGAACACGATGCCTGGCTTTCTCTGTTTTGATCCTATTGATGTTCAGTAGTTTTATATATTGATTCTTTGGGGATTGCACAACGGAGATATTGAAATTCTATCATTTTATTTTCCCCTATTATTTGGCTACCCAGTGATACCGCTTATGTATAAATTCTTGATTCTTTCTTCTCTTTATCCGGTTTTCAAGTCGATTAGTTTCTTGTCATTCTCTGAAGGTGACCCATTATAAAATATATATAAATTTGAACTCATGGATTTATATAATCATATATGAGGGGTTTCAATCCATTGCAATTATTATCCTTACTGAATTTCAAACTGTCCCATTTTTCCCTGGGCGGGGGGGGCCTCTTCAACTTGGTTTCTAAGTCATTTTGATATGACCTTATTAGTTTCTGATGGCTTCTTTGCTATCTGGCAAAGATGTCCCAGGTTCATTTTATACACTTTCTGCTCGGTCCCAGAGTCTGTCATTTCTCTAAAAAGCCCTGGTTTCTTTTAATGAGAGATGCCATTTCAAGACCACAAATGAGGTGCGGGAGTGTTCATTGCTTCTGGGTTGACACACACACATGCACACACACACACACACATTTTATAAAGGTCCAAGAATTCTTGGGGAATTACAAAATAAGGGAGTTTCGTTTTAGAGAATAATTTTTGTAAAGCACGGTAGGGATATTCTATAAAATTTCAGTGCTCACATTTCCAGTGGTCCAAAACAATTACCTGCTACAGCGACAGCATTTTCCCTTAATGCAGAATTTCTCAATGTTGGAGGAGATTCTTGTAGTTTGACAAGCTCTGCAGGTGATTCTGATAACATTCTCTCCCAAGCTGGGGCATCCTCTCACAAATTTTCCAGGGTCTGGGTTGAGAAGGAACATGATTCACTTTTGATTGTTACACCCCTCCCTATGTCAAGGACAGAAGTCCTTATTCTCTGGACAACATGGGGTGTTTGGGGAGGGTGAGAGAAAGGTCATTTGTTAAAAGAGGCCCTGATATGCTCAACGCCCAGCAGTGGTGGCTTTCCTCTAAGAAAAGCTGGAGAATGTGCTTTTTTCTCTCTTGCTTACACAGGTCCCGGCGTTCTACCCGAAGACGTCTGTGGCTACAGAATCATTTCTATGGTCAGAAGCATTGCAAACATCCCCCTCTGCTAAATTAGCTTTTAAATCATCAAAGGCCCGTGCTCAAGCAGCCAAATGATTTTGTATGTTTTTCTCACTTAGTATAACAATAACAGGAAATGTCTCCTTGTTTAGCTGTGGCATGAAACTGTGGTGGTACTTGGTCAGATTGAGGAAAACTGTACTTCCTTCTTGGATTCCAAATGATCTCAGCTTTATTGTGAAGGAGATCTAATTCTTCATATCAGAATTGTGGCTGAGTTACACACCTCAGATAATCCAGGTTGATTTCTACTGGACTTTGCCATCAGGCTGGTGTGCTGAAGTGTGCAAAGGAAAACCTCTAAGCAACACAGATGAGTTTTATACCAGGGCTTAATGAGGCTGCGCTGTCTGCAAAGGCTTTGTCACAGAGATAAATTACTTACCAGCCGCTGGAGGACTGAACACCCCTCAGCAGAAAGGGAAAGGTTCTAAATTCACATGGTTCCAAATTCGTATGGACAAAATGACGTTTGCCTTTGTAGGGTGTTCTGGCTTTCCCTTTGATAGCTTTCCTAGAAATTTAAGCAGTATAGCTACCTGCACACATCCCCAGAGACCTGAACAACTGTCAGGAAATCCGTTCTCAGCTTAGCAATTAGCACAGGAAACCACACCCAAACCTACTAGCTTTTTAGCAAAGAAACAAAACAAAGCAACTTTCAGACGTTTCCTGTTAGTATTTGCCAGAGTGGTGTTTTTAAACTAGAGTAATGTACAGGCCCTATTTAAAGGTGCATATGTGTGTGTGTGTGTGTGTGTGTGTGTGTGTGTGTATTGTGTGTGCCCATGTATCATTTACTAAACATCTAAAAGACATTTTACAAAGTATAATGAATTTCCATCTTTGCTTCTGCAATCAGGTCTGGTCCCTTTTCCTTCTCCAGGTAGGATGTTGTCAAGACTTGAGTTTCTGTTTTGTGTTCAGAGAGAGCTCATTTGCACATAATCTATAGCAGAACCTTGTGCAAGGCTTGTGGGGGTGGGGAGGCATGGGGGAGCTCCCCTTTGCCAGCTGACCAGCTCTGGGTGAATCTTCCTCTCTCCTGCTTTATTCCCTGGCCAGGCTGTCGGTGTGCTGGGGATGCAGGTGGGCACACACACTTCCTTGCCTTGTTGATCCTCCTACCTGTGTCTGGAATTGCCTGAAAATATGTACTCTCTCTCTCTCTCTCTCTCTTCTCTTTTAGCTAGAGTGAACTGGCATCCTCATAGCTCACTGCAACCTCAAACTGCTGGGCTCAAGCTATCCTCCTGCCTCATGTAGAAGGGAGTATAGGCATGCGCCAGCACACCAAGCTGATTTTTCTATTTTTTGTAGAGACGGCGTCTGCTTCTTGCTCAGGCTATTCTCAAACTCCTGAACCCAAGTGATCCTCCCACCTTGGCCTCCCAGAGTGCTAGGATTACAGGCATGAGACACCACACCCAGCCTGTATTCTCTTTTTTGATCAAATGAGGACAGAAACTAGTTAAGACTTTGAAACTCTGGGCTCTCCCTCAGTTGGTTGGTATTTTGGGTGCCTTGTTTGAACACACACACTTCACACACACACTTTCATGAACGCTCCCTCTACCTATGGCCCTGTTCTATTGTCCTCCTTCCCTTTACTGCTAAACTTCCTTCTGTCCACTAAGTCAACTCTTGGTCACGTTTCAGTGCATTCCGGTTTGGCTTTAGCCCCCATCAGTTCAGTGAAGCTATTCTTGCTGCCACCAAGAACCTCCTGTCAGCCAGATTTCCACTTCTCATCATTTTCCGCACATGGTCCTCTTTGCCTGGAACGTCCTTTCCCACGTTGTCACTGAAAGCCTCGTCCCCCTTCAAGATGCAGTTCAGGTGTCGCCGCCCATGTGCGACTTGCGCGGGGCCTGCTATGTGGACTAGGTGAATGGTGAGTAAGTGAGCGGTATCGCCCTGCAAAGTCATCTTTGACTCTTCCTCCATTTCTTCACCCGCTTCCAGTGGATCTCCAAAACTCACCAAGTTAGAGTTCAGAAATGCCCGGTGCCTCCTCCGCATGGCCCCTGTTGGCTGCAGACCAGGTCTTCATCATCCGTTTAACTAGAGTATTTGATCTTCCTGCCAGTATTTTCTCCTCTGGCCTAGCCTCCAACATTTCTATTTACAGACAAACCTGTTCGTACCACTATTCTCCTTAAAGACTGCCACTGGCAGCCCTTGACCTCTGGGACACTTGCCCGAACTCCCCATGTGGTGTGTGACTGTTCCAGCCTCGGCCGAGCCCTCCCTCGGGCTCTGCACTCCAGCCTCCTCCTGACATCCGTCAACACACTGTCCCTTTTCAGACGTCACACTGTCCCTTTTCAGACGTCACACTGTTCCACATGCAGCCTGGAGCCTCCTTCCCGGTTCTTGCCCTGCGATGCTGATGTGTGCAGTTAGTGTTGGGTGCTCACTTTCGGGTTACTCTTTTCTGTGGGCTCCAGTGTAAGTTTGTTCATGTAATTTTTTCATAGCCAGATGGATACGTTGAGAAGCCCTAATCACTGAAAAGAGGATGGTGTCTCCCACCCCATGTGTAATTCGGTGTTACAGCAATGCTGGCTGATCTGTGATTCCCACCCCCCAGGAGTACTTTGGAAATTTTTTCCTTTTAAAACGGCAGATTCAAAATCTGTTGAAAACATTTTTCCTCATTTCTTTGGTGTGTCTGTTTTGCTGGTCCCCTCATCACTGATATCACTTAAAGTTGTGATTAGAGCCAGTATAATTCAGTGATTAATAACACAGACGTTGGCATCAGACATACTGGCTCTGCCACTTACTGGCTTTGTGACCTTGGGCAAGTTACTGCAAGCTCCCTGTGCCTCAATTATTTCATCTTTATAATGGGGATTATAGGCCGGGCGCGGTGGCTCACGCCTGTAATCCTAGCACTCTGGGAGGCCGAGGCGGGAAGATTGCTTGATCTCAGGAGTTCGAGACCAGCCCAAGCAAGAGCAAGACCCCGTCTCTACTAAAAAAATAGAAAGAAATTAGCCAAACAGCTAAAAATAGAAAAAATTAGCCGGGCATAATGGCATGTGCCTGTAGTCCCAGCTACCTGGGAGGCTGAGGCAGGAGGATCGCTTGAGCCCAAGAGTTTGAGATTGCTGTGAGCTAGGCTGATGCCACGGCACTCTAGCCCGGGCAACAGAGTGAGACTCTGTCTCAAAAAAAAAAATAAAAAAATAAAAAAAATAATGGATTATAATGGTATCGACTTCATTGGGTTATTTAGAGGTTAATACAGCAAGCGGTGTACCTGTTGTGTAGAGAGTTACATGCATTTTGTATCTGGTATTAATATAGATTGTATGGAGATTTGCTCAGGAATGCCTTTTCCCCTACACCATTGAGCTCCTTGAAGGCGGAGACTGTATCTTACTGTCAATGCAAAACCTGTTGCCTAGTGGCCATGCAGTGATGTCTAACAAGTGAACGGATAAGCAGTAGCAAGTAATGTGACTCCATTGATTCTCTTGCAGACCCCTCTAGGTTTGCTGTCATATCTTGAAAAACAAGGTAAAATAGATGAAGATAATCTGACATTCCTGGAGTACCTCTGTGGAATAATTGTACCTAAACTTGTAGAAAAGATAGAGAAGTATAAAGGAGAGAAAGGTAAGTTGCTTGTGTTTGCTTACTTGCACTAAACCATGGGAATTCTTAAATGTATTGGCCATGGATGATGTTTACTTATCAGTCTGGTAATATTCTCTAGGGAAAGCCAAAAATGTCCTCATTTGTTCATTCAGCACATATTTATTGAGCACATACTTTGCGCCTGGTGCTGCTTTAGAAGTTGGGAATATAGCCAGGTGCAGAGTGAAGCTCCTGCCTTCTTGGAACTTACAGTCTAGTGGGGGGAAAGTAGTTTTAGGCAAATGTGTTCTAATTCTTATTTGGGATTGAGAGTATAGGAAATTGTTTTGAATGAAATAACATGAAAAAGAAGGCAGGATAGCAGAGGGGTTAAGAGTGGAGTTCTAGAGTCAGATTTCCAGGACTCCACTTATTAGTAGTGCAGTGGCCCTTTCTTGGCTTTTGTGTCTCACTTTCCCCTTCTGCAAAGTGGGCATAATAGGTTTTTGTGAGGATCGAATGAGATAATTTCTTTTCTTTTTCTTTTTTTTTTGAGACAGGGTCTCACTCTGTCACCCAGGCTGGAGTGCAATGGCGTCATCATAGCTCACAGCAACCTCAAACTCTTGGGCTCAAGCAATCCTCCTGCCTCAGCCTCCCAAGTGGCTGAAACGATAGGGCAGGACGCCCAGCTAATTTTCCTATTTTTGGTAGAGATGGGGTCTTGCTCTTGCTCAGGCTGGCCTTGAACACCTGACCTCAGGCGATCCTCCCACCTCAGCCTCCCAGAGTGCTAGGATTACAGGTGTTAGCCACCGTGCCCGGCCTGAATGATAATTTTTATAAAATGCATGTCTGGCATGGAGTAAGCATTTAGCACATGTTGCTATTATGACTATGTTTGTCAGAGAGAGGTCGTGAAGACTTTCATATTCTCAGAGAAGAACTTTATTTTCTCTCTCTCTCTTTTTATTATTATTATTATTATTATTGTCTTCAAATGTCTCATGGAAAATCTCTCTTTTTTTAAAAGCCTGTGTAATAAAGGTGGTGTTGCTGTGATATTATATAGAGGTAGAAACACAGGGCAGAGATCAAACCTGGCTGCCTCTCTATGTGTCAATATGCTAAATATTTATGTATTTCTGAGTCTATCACTCCCCTGTTAAACAAGAGCTGTACGTAAAAACTCGTGAGTATATCCAAGAAGCTTTTATGACACACTCATAAGTTGGCTCAGTGAGTGAATGCAAATTTCTTTGGTTAAAAATGAAACTAGCTAAGAGGAAGCTGCTCCCTAAGAATTCAATTAACCCAGAATGAGTTGAGAAACAAACTACACTGTTGTTAAATTGATAAAATCTCAAACAATGACTAAAGCAGTGAATAAATGCATAATTTAAGCAAAAGTTATGAAGAATAAAATCAGTTGTCCTTATTAAATTACTAAGTGAGAAATAAAAACCAGGAAGTTGATACTGAGAAAATATTTCGAATGCTTACATGAGCTCTGAATGCAGAGATTTTTTTCCTGAACACGCTGTCATTTCCCCGTAGTATAGTGTCCCACGCGGAGTAAACACAGGGCAAGTGGTCATATTGTTTTGGATGTTTGAACTCTGGAGAAGACACGCTAGTTTCTGTGTAATTAATGTTACATTTGCCTCTGTGACTCCCGAGGACTGAGTTTTATATCAGAAGAAGAGTTTTAATCTTGATTTTTCTTTTCTACAACCAACCTGTGTGATCTCTTTTGGGTGTCAATCATTACTGATTTTTTTTTTTTTTTTTTTTTTTGAGACAGAGTCTCACTCTGTTGCCTGGGCTAGAGTGAGTGCCGTAGCGTCAGCCTAGCTCACAGCAACCTCAAACTCCTGGGCTCAAGCAGTCCTCCTGCCTCAGCCTCCCGAGTAGCTGGGACTACAGGCCGGTGCCGCCATGCCCGGCTAATTTTTTCTGTATATATATATGTATATATTTTTAGTTGTCCAGATAATTTCTTTCTGTTTTCAGTAGAGACGGGGGTCTCGTTCTTGCTAGGGCTGGTCTCAAACTCCCAACCTTGAGCGATCCACCCGCCTCCGCCTCCCAGAGTGCTAGGATTACAAGCGTGAGCCACCGCGCCCGGCCCACTTTCTGAGTTTTCTTGAGCCTTGGTGTTTGCTTGAGTATTTTAAATTTATTATTAAAAACAATGTGTATAATTATAATAAAATTAAATAAAAATTCAATAATGAAAACAATCCAGAATGTAGAAGGTAAAAGTTTCTCTCTTCTCCTCCTTCCTCCAATTCTGACGCATTCCCCAAAGATAACCACTCTTTAGATATATTCTTCTATATAGAAAGAATTGTGTGTGCCTATAGATATTTTATATATAGATTTAACTAAGACCATGCTAATCATATTCTATAACTTGCTTTTCCCCCTACCTAATACAGCTGACACTTCCATGAATATAATATAGATATTGTTCATTCTTATTAATGGTTCCATAGAAATCCATTTTATGGATAGAATATTTTTAAGTAATTAGCACTTTTGAATCGTTTTTCTTTTTTCTTCCTATCTTCTTTTTTTCTTTATTTCTTTCCTTCTTTTTTTTTTTTTGCTATTATAGTCTGAATTCTGATATTAATTTTCGAGGTAATGCTTTTGGAATCTCTACTTGGTAATTACCTGGTATATTAAGCACCATAAGTTCTAAAATAGTATTTGGCAAAGTATATAGTAATTTTAAGGAACTAATAAAATTATTAAAATAACAAACATAAAAACAGTAAGAAAGAAAACATAACAATATAAGGAATAAAAATATAACGATAATAAAATAAATTATAAATTCACATTTTTTCCGGGCATATATTGAGGCCCCCATAAGGAAATGCCATTAGAAATTTACAAGTCTCTTTAAAATACTTTCGATGGCTGCTTTTGATGATTGGTTATTTTGGATTGCTACTAGTCAGAAGGTGATTTTTGTTTCCCTATCTGTGATTTTATTTGCAGCTGCCCAGTTAGTGACACTTCCTGTAGACAAGGAAACTGAGTCATTGCATCAAGGAGAGGAAGAGCTATTTTCCCGATCGGACACTGCAAAATTTCTTAGAGCCTTACAGGTAGGTTCAGTGGTATGCTGGTCAATGTAACAACCTGTTCCACCTTCCTCCCCCAACCCAAAAAGAAAGAAAGAGAGAGAGAGGCCCTCATTTGTAGTGTTTGCTGTAAATAGTCCCACCACAGCTGATTTCAAGTAAACAACATGACATCAACCACATTGCACATTTTCTGAAAATTTAACAATTGGCTCTCAATAGCTGGTTTGACCTGACTCCAGCACATACACCCTTGGGTTGCTTTGCAATGGTTCCTCTGTTCTTATCTATGGGATACAATTAGAGCTAGCTTCATGGGCATGCAATCTGTGCAGTCGTTACAGGGCCCCATGCTTTGTTTAATGCTCTGCTGTTACCATTTTGAAATTCTTAAAGATAGGGTATTGCTCTGTCACCCAGGCTAGAAAGCAGTGGTGCCATCATAGCTCATTGCAGCCTTGAACTTCTGGGGTTAAACGATCTTCCTGCCTTAGCCTACCGAGTAGCTGGGACTACAGGTGCACACCGCCACGCCCAGCTTTTTAAATTTACTTTTTTGTAGAGAAGAGGATCTTGCTATGTTGCCCAGCTGATCTCAAATTCCTGGCCTCAAGCGATCCTCCTGCCTTGGCTTCCCAATTTGCTGGGATTACAGGCATGAGCCACTGCACCTGACCCCCAGTAGCTTTTTAAAATGTGGTTTTCCAGCACTGACATTCTAGGATTCCCTAATTGTAAGTTAAATTGCCTAATAAACCTAAGACCTCCTACCCACTTTTTCAACTAGTTTTGTGCTCAGATACTGACATGCACGTAGACCACACACACACAGACACACACACAGGATTCTGCTCTTTGCCTTTTAGAAATTCAGTGTTTCTAAAGGAGTGTGGCTCATCTGTGGTCTCTGAAGTGTGGCAGTTATGCTGACCAGGGAAGACTTTGGCCACAGCCGGTTTAAAATGGGGGCTAGTTGTGGTTGTGCTGGAAGTGCGGGGGGTTTGGGGGCAACACCTCACATCACCTACGTTCTCACAGACTCTCAGGGACTGAAGCTGTCTTAAAAGTTGCTGGGCAACCCTGCCCCTCTCCAACAAGTGCTGGATAAAATAAAACTTAGTGAAACATCTCATGTTTCATATGCACCTCAGGCGGGGGTTTTCTTATTTGAAAGGACACTGCCAGTAATTGGATTTAATGAGAAGAAACTCTTCGTATTTCAAGCAACATCTCCTAATTTGTTTTAAAAATACATCAGAGCCAGCTGTGGTGGCTCGCACCTGTAATCTCAGCGAGTCAGGGGGCAGAGGTGGGAGGATCTCTTGAGTCCAGGAGTTCGACAGCAGCCTGGGCAATATAGCAAGACCCTGTCTCTAAAGAAATTAAAAAGCATTAGCCAGTGCAATGGCAGGTGTCTGTAGGCCCAGCTACTCAGGAGGCTGAGGCAGAAGGATTGCTTGAGCCCAGGAGTTTGAGGTTACAGTGAGCTATGATCGTGCACTCTGCACTCCAGCCTGGGTGACACAGTGAGACTCCATCTCTAAAAAAAAAAAAAGAAAAAAGAAAAAAACCCACAAAAACAAAAAAATCCTAAATCCCCTAAATCAATATATTTGACTGTGGCATAGGGTTTTCTTGAAGAGAGGTTTGGCTCTCTATTGAGGAGACCTAACAACTGCTTCTTTTTAAGGCCTTACTGGACACACAGTTTCCTTTGGGGCTTTCTGCTGTGGGCTGAGGATGCTGGGAGGTGATGGGGGTGATGAAGAGGGAGGAGGGTACAGAGAAGACAGGGCCTCAGACTTTGTTTTAATTTTGTATTTAATTATACAAAATGATAATGTAGGCCCAAAGCAAATTCCACATTGCCTCCTTGTCTCTCTTCCTTTATCGAGTACCACTTTTATTTGTTTTATGATTTATCCTATTGTTACTTTTGAGAAAAACCAACCCATATCTTCCCTTTATTACAAAAGAGATAGTTTAGGTTATTAAGAATGAAATGTTTGATTTCCTTAAGTACTGTTTGACAGTTGATATCTCTGACGCTTCACTCTGACTCTTTTAATTGTGCAGGTACATTCTCATTCTTTCAAACGCGTGGTTTGACTTAAGATTATCTTTCAAATTTTTTTTAGAACAGTTTTTGTGAAACCATGGGTAAGTAAAAAATTTGTGTTATTTTCAAATACGAGTTCCCTTGTGGAACCAATGCAGCATAGACAGCTCAAAATATTAATGAAGTGTTTGGGAAGGATGTGGCTAATGAACACAAAGTACATCAATAGTTTGAGAAGCTCCGTTCTGGTGAGTTTTAATCTTGAAAATGAGCCAAGTGAGTGACCTGAGACCAAGGTGGATAATGATGAGCTGAAAGCTGTAGTGGAAATGAATCCATCTCAACCTATGTGTGAATTAGCAGCAAGGTTTGACATTACTATTCCAACAATATTGGACCATTTGAAACAAATCACCAAGGTAAAGAAGCTGGATAGATGGGTACCACATGAATTAAATGAGCATCGGAAGAGAAATCGTCTTGAAGCTTGCCTTTCTTCGCTGTCATGACATAAAGGTGAACCATTTCTACACCGTATTGTTACGTGTGATGAAAAATGGATTCTTTTTGACAATCGCAAGTGTTCAGCACCGTGTGGATAACGATGAAGTGCCGAAACACAGTCCAAAACTGAATATTCATCAAAATAAGCTAATGGTGTTCTGTTTGGTGTTCCAGCACTGGTATTATCCACTACAGCTTCATGAAACCTGGTCAGATGGTTACAGCAGATGTCTACTGCAACCACTTGGATGAAATGATGAGGAAGCTTGTGATTAAGCAGCCAAGGTTGGTCAATAGCTACAGGCCAATCCTCTCACAAGACAATGCTCGACCACATGTTGACCACAAGACAACGCTGCTTAAGCTACAGAGGCTGGACTTGGAAACTCTCTGGTATCCACTGTATTTACCAGACCTTGCACCAACTGACCACTACTTTTTCCAGACTTTGGACCGCTTCTTGCAAGGACAACTATTCATTTCTCAACAAGCAGTGGAAAACGCCTTTCAAAAACGCCTTTCACCATCACCACTCGCTCTCCAGGCTTCTTCGCTGTTGCATAAACAAGCTACCATTAAGATGACAAAACTGTGTCGATAGTTTAGGCACATACTTTGATTAATTGTACTGCGTCTTGTTTGAGATATAATAAACAACATTTCTAATTTGAAATCGGACATTTCATATTTAATGGCCTAATAGCATACTAAAGTACTGTTCTTCACTTTGCTTCCTTCATGTGGCAGTATCTCCTGAAGAAGAAAGAGTATAGAGATCGTCTTTGGCATCCTATAGGCTATTTCCAATCCTTAGTTATTCCAGTAATGCTGCAAAGAATAAATGCGCTGGTGCACATGTCATGTTGCATTTTTTGCCAGTGTGTCTTTGTGAAGCTTCCCTTTGGAAGGGGGAAGTTGATTCTCCTCCTGTCTCCTGTCAATGCCCTTTCTATGGCTGGGGATTAGATGTCTGTCCTTCTCTGTATCAAGTCTAAATTTTTTGTCTTCATCTTACCTGTGTGAATTTCCTGTATTTCATGCATTTTCTGTTTTCTTAACAGGAGGGGCCTTGTCAAAATGAGCATACAAGGAGTAATGGTAGGTATTTCTAATACAGTTTTTACGACTTTGATCAGTAAGGCAGGCGAAGATATATTTGACAGATAGCAAGTAATGCAAGATGACTTGATAGAGAAGATTTACAAATTAGTGGCAAATTCATTTTTATTTCACTTCAAAGCAAAACAATGAACGCAGGGATTATACCAGCTCTTCTATGGGGTATGGGGAGGGCTGGGTGGTTTGTGCTCTGAAAGCTCAGCGTCGCTGGCTCTGGGGAATACAGCTGCCTCCCTCCACCCTTCAGAATGAGGTCACTCTTGGTGGGGAGGAGAGGAGCCTCTGGCAGGGCTGAAGCCTGCAGGCGGCAGTGACTGCAGAATGTGCAGTCTGAGGAAGTGTCTTCTACGGACTGGCTCCGGATGCTGCCGCTGCTTTTCAGAGGGAGAGAAGCCAGAGGAGGGACTTGACAGCGTGTATTTAGTGCCCAGAAACCATGGCCTTAGGAAAATATTCCACAGTCTACCACTGGGCTATACTGCTTATGAACAAACAGGTTTTGGTGGAGTCTCTCTGTGATATGTAGAGTCTATCAGAGCTCATTTCTCTTTTTTTTTTTTTCTGGAAAATTAACCTTCAGAGCTCAAGACACACAACTTTCCCAGAAATCAGTCATTTTGCTAATCTGAAGGTTGCATGCTGTGATGTTGGTGATGTTGATGATATTGGTGAGAGTTACCATCACTGAGCACCTGCCACGTGCCAGGCGCTGTTTGAGAGCTTTCCAGGGATTATGTCATTTAATTCTCCCATCACCTAGAGATACACACTACTGTTATCCCCACTTAATGATAAGGAAACCGAAACCCACGAAGTGTAGTACTTTGCTGAAGGTCCTGCAACTGGAACAAAGTGGAACTGGCATTTGAACCCAGCGCTCTGACTCCAGAGCTCGTCCTCCGAGGCCCAGGTTCCACCACTGTGCACCTAAGTGAGCTCAGGCAACCACTTCTCTTCTCTGAAGAATAAGGCAGTTTCTTTCCACTTTACAGTTCTGCAGTTCCGAAGTTTAGACGTGGCTTCCCCTGGAGTGTTACCTTCTCCCAATGTGAGAAGAAATTTACAGGTGTTCTGAGCCACTGCAGCTTGGGTCCCTTTTCATGCATTTTCTGTTCTGGGGAAGAGGGACTTGCTCAGCCTGAGCTGAGCCTAAGGACTGACCCTTGACCATAGTTAATAACTAACCCACTCCCAGAGTCAAGGGCAGAGCTTGGTGGATTCTACTACAAACTTGCTGGGAGTGGGAGAAGAAAACTGGTTCATGTTACATTTTCCTGTTACTGTCATGTGACAAATAACCCATTGTCAACTCTCTCTATGGTAGATTGTTATCCAGAGGAACCAGGGAGTTTGCAGGAACACTTCAAAGCAGTGTGATCCTCAGCGAATGCCAAAGGCATGACTAAGCTAATTCCAGCGCCATGGACTGATTTTTGCCTTGCCCAAATTGGGTCCCTGGACCCTTCTTTTTTTTTTTTTTTTTTTTTGTTCTTTTTTTCTTCTTGAGATCCCCCAAGACTCTAGACTTTACATAACCAGTGACAGACAAATGCTGACTCAACCCAACCATGCTTTCTACCAGGAACCCGTGATCTGAGCCATGTCATCTTAATTCCCCAACCCATGCTCTGCCAGCAGGGTAGTCTCCAACCAGACAAAGCAGAAAGGAATGTGAGAACGTCAGCCTCTCCTATCAGGAAAGGAATTGTGGCTGAATTTCTGTCTCTGAATTTTTTCCGTAGTGCCTTGAGGAAAAAACAATCCTCTCGAATTAGATGCTCTACTATAAAATTATTAGTAAGGAAATCTAAGTGCTTGGGTAAAGATATTCAAAGAGTCTATGTACTTCTCTTTCCAGGTGACAGAGCAACAAATGGTGCA
>RJWJ010037222.1:0-15659 GCA_004363605.1 Indri indri | reverse complement strand
GGCCTGTTGCTTTGTATATACAAAATTTCATGCAGATAAAATAAAGATCAACCAAAAAATATTTATTGAACTCTCTAGATTATGTTTGGTGCCTTCTGGACCCAGTGAGGATATAAAAATGCATACAATAAAATATGATATTTAGGGGAAAGTTAGAGAAGAAATCATTTATATAAAAAATCTGTATAGCCTTATCTGTTCTACCACATTTTAGTAAGTTTCTCTTTATGTGGGCCTTTTAAAAAGTCAATAATCTTTGTCTCTGGCCAGCCTTTAAAAAATAGAATTGGATATTTGTGTTTAACAAATAAATGGAACTGATTTTACTCACGGGCTAGACCTTATTGTTTGACTAGTGAATTGAGCATATCAGGTGTTATACTAGATAAGTGATCCCTGCACTTAAGTGGATTCTATTTTAGTGAGTGAAACAAGTAAACCAATAATTACATTGTGATATGTGGTTTGCTAGAGGTCTACAGACATTTTTCTATGGGCTCATCACCTAACTTAGTTTAGATTATCAGGAAATGTTCCTAAGAAGCAGGGGTAGTTGAGCTATGTCCTGAAAATTGAGAAGATTGTGCTCAGGATTTCAACATTTGCCACCCACTCCTGGATATCAAGCATTTGAACATACTCTAGTCTTTTTTGTCTTAAGAGAAACCACCCAAGTCCTCCCAGGGTCCTCTAAGACCTTCCAGCTGTTGCCTCAGCAGGCTTCTCCGCTTCAGAGCCAAACTTCCCCATTTCCCACTGACTCTTCATTTCAGCACAATCTGCTTCCTCCCACACCACTTCACTGATTGGCTCTTGTGGAGACCACCAAGGACCTAAAGACTTCAAAGGACGATATTCAGTTTTCACCTTACTCGAACTCTTTTGGCATATTTTGTCAACTCCTCCTTCTTGATAAACATGCTTTTCCTTGCCATCCATGAAACTAAAATTTCCTAATATTTATATTACCTTTCCCTACTTCTCATTTTCCTTTAGCAATTGCTCCTTCCCTTTAATCTTTATGTTCTGAAGCTCCTCATGGCCACATCCTAGGACCCTCTTCTTTTGTCTCACTGGGCAATTTCATTCACCCGAAGAAACTTGCAAATTATGTGTGTGTTGAAGATTGTATCCCAGACTTCTCTTCTGAGAAACTAACCTAAATATTCAAGTACTTAGTCGACATCTCTATTTAGACGTCCTATAGGCATCTCAAATTAAAATGGTTAAAACTGAGCTCACGATCTTTCCCTTGAAATCTATTCTTCTGTCAGTTGTTTTGCTTAAATAAATATGCCATTTCCTCAATGTCTCAATTATAAAATGCGGGATTAATTTTTAATATCTTCTTCTCTTCCCCTACTCCATGCAAATCAAACATCAAGTCTTGAGGACTTTATATCTAAAATATATTTTGAATCCACCCTCTATTATCTAGTTCTGTAGTCTATACCCTGATTTGAAGTTCTTTTTTTGCCTAAACTTCCACAGCAGTCTCCTGAATGGTATCTCTGTGTCTGCTCTTGCCCTGGTCCCGTCCATTGTCCTCACAGAGGAAGCGTGATCTTTTAAGAAGGCAAATCAGATCATGAAACTTACTTGTGTAAAGTGCTTCACTGGATTCCCATTGCTTATGTGTCCTGCATGATCTGGATTTTTCCTAGTCCTATTCTTTCTGTGGTGTCAAAATATCCAGGTAAAAGCTAAGTCTTTCATCCACATTTTAATATAACCAGGAAATAGTTAAATTTAACTTTTGAGGAACATCCTCCGACTTTATATTTTGGCATCACCAAGGGGTGCTCACCATGAGGTTTCACCTCCCCACGCCTTTTACTATAATATTATTTCCTTTGCAGGGAACCTCCCTTTCCTTTGCCTGGCATCTTCTCCCCAGGAAGTGTTCTTATAATATTCATGTGTGGCAAAGTTTCTCACTTTTGTGCTTTCAAAGAACTCTACAATTTAAAAAAAAAATCACCATAGGTTACAGTTAGTATTTACTCTATACCGGGGTTGATTCTAGGTGGTTTAAATAAATTTTCTCATTTAATCTTCACAACAGGTCTATAAATCAGGTGCAGTTATTATTTCCATTTTACAGATGAAGAAATTGAGGCATGGGGAATTTAAATAACTTGTAAGGACATGTTAAAGTTAGAATTTGAACTCAAGCTTTCAAACTTTTACTACCTGTCTGCTAACCATTGTACTCTTTATACATTGAATGATCTGTCATGGGATCTGTAGTCACCACTAGACTGTAAGCATATAGAGTTAAGGAACTGTGTCTTATTCATTGCTATATCCTTTTTTTAAATTTCAGAATATTATGGGGGTACAAATGTTTTGGTTACATGGATTGCTTTTGTACTGCTTGAGTCCAAGTTATAAGTTTTGCTGAGTTTTACTTGCATCTGTGCACATGAGTGTTGATTGATTAATTCCAATTTAATAGTACATGTGGTGTTTGCTTTTCCATTCTTGTGATACTTCACTTAGGAGAATGGTCTTTAGTTCCATCCGGATTGTTGCAAAAGGTATTAATTCATTCTTTTTTTTGTGGCCGAGTAGTGCTCCATGGTATACATATACCACATTTTATTAATCCACTCATGAATTGACGGGCACTTGGGTTGATTCCACATCTTTGTGACTGTGAATTGCGCTGCAGTAAACATTCAAGTGCAAGTGTCTTTTTGATAAAATGATTTTTTTTCCTTTGGGTAAATATGCAGTAGTGGGATTGCTGAATCAAATGGCAGGTCTACTTTTAGTTCTTTGAGGAATCTCCATACTATTTTCCATAGAGTTTGTAGTCTCACCAACAGTGTGTAAGTGTTCCTTTTTCTCCACATCCATGCCAACATTTATTGTTTTGGGACTTTTTGATAAAGGCCATGCTAACTGGGGTTGTTAGGTAAAATCTCACTGTGGTTTTGATTTGCATTTTGGTGATGATTACTGACACTGAACATTTTTTCATATGTTTATTTGCCATTAGTCTATCTTCTTTTGAAAAGCTTCTGTTCATGTGTTTTGCCTACTTTTTAATGGGATTGTTTGATTTTTTTTCTTGCTGAGTTGCTTGAATTCTTTGTAGATTCTCATCATTAGCCCTATATTGGATGTATAGCTTGCAAATATTTTCACCCATTCTGTTGGTTCATTCTATTAATTGTTTCGTTGGCTGTGCAGAAGATTTTTACTTTAATCAAGTTCCATTTATTTGTTTTTGTTGTTGCTGTAATTGTCTTTGGGATCTTCTTCATAAATTCTTTGCCTATGCCAGTATCTAGAAGAGTTTTTCCTACATTTTCTTCTAGAATTCTTATGGTTTCTTGTCTTAGTTTGAAGTCTTTTATCCATCTTGAATTAATTTTTGTGAGTGCTGAGAGATTTGGATCCTATTTCAATCTTCTATATGTGGCTATCCAATTTTCCCAGCCTCATTTATTGAATAAGGATTCTTTTCCCCAGTGTATATTGTTGTCTGCTTTGTAGAAGATCAGGTGGCAATATGTGAATGGTTTTATATCTGCATTCTCTGTTCTGTTCCATTGATCTATGTCTCTGTTTTTGTGCCAGTACCATGCTGTTTTGGTTACTACAGCCTTGTAGCATGCTTAAAATCTGGTAATGTGATGCCTCCAGATTTGTTCCTTTTGCTTAAGGTTGCTTTGGCTGTTCAGGCTCTTTTCTAGTTCGAGATAAAGTATAGAATTGTTTTTTCCAGATCTGTGAAAAATGATATTGGTATTTTGATGGGGATGGCATTGAATCTCTAAATCATTTTTGGTAGTATGGATACTTTAACAATGTTGACTCTGCTGATCCATGAGCACCATATGTTTTTCCATTTGTTTACATCCTCTGAGATTTCCTTCCTCAGTGATTTGTAGTTCTGTTTGTAGAGATCTTTCTCCTCCTTGATTAAAAATATTGCTAGGTATTTTATTTTCATTGTAGCTATTTGAAAGGTATTGAGTCTTTTATTTGATTCTCAGCTTGACTCTTGTTGGTGTATAGGAATGCTATTGATTTGTGCACATTGATTTTGTAACCTGAGAATTTGCTGAATTTATTTATAATTCCAGGAGTCTCTTGGTGGAATCTTTTGGGTTTTCTACATATAAGATTTTATCATCAGCAAAAAGTTATAGTTTGACCTCCTCTTTCCCCATTTGGATACCCTTAATTTCCTTCTCTTGCCTGATCGCTCTGGCTAGGACATCCAGCACTATGTTGAATAGAAGTAGTGACTGTGGGCATCCTTGTCTTGTTCCAATTCTTACTGGGAGTGCTTTCAACTTTTCCCAATTTTGTACAATGTTGGCTGTGAGTTTGTCATATATGGCTTTTGTAATTTTGAGGTATGTTACATCTATGCCTATTTTGTTAAGAGTTTTTTCATAAAAGGGTGCTGAATTTTGTTGAATGATTTTTCTGCATCAGTTGAGATGATCATATGATCTTTGTCTTTGTTTCTGTTTATGTTGTGAATCACACTTATGGATTTACATATGTTGAACCATCCTTGCATCCCTAGGATGAGGCCCCCTTGGTCATGATGGATTTTTTTTGATGTGTTCCTGAATTCAGTTTGCTAGAATTTTATTGAGAATTTTTGTATCTATATTCATACGGAACACTGGTCTATAGTTTTCTTTTTTCGTTATGTCTTCTCCTAGCTTTGGTATCAGGGTGATACTGGCTTCATAGAATGAGTTAGGGTGGATTCCTTCCTTCTCAATGTTATGAAATAATTTCTGCAGTACAGATACCAATTCTTTGTAGGTCTGATAAAGTTTGGCTGTGAAACAATCTGGGCTAGGACATTTTTGTTGGTGGAAGATTTTTTATTGCTGTTTCAATTCCATTGTTCATTATTGGTCTGTTCAGGCATTCTAATTCTTCCTGATTGAGCCTTGGAAGTTGTGTGTGTCTAGGAATTTGTCCATCTCCTCAACGTTTTGAAGTTTATATATGCAGAGATTTTTATAGTATTGACAGATGATATTTTTTATTTCTGTGGCGTCAGTTGTAATATTTCTTTCTTCATTTCCGATTGAGCTTATTAGGCTCCTTTCTTTTCTATTTCTGGTTAATCTAGCGAGAGGTCTTTCAATTTTTGTTTATCTTTTCAAAGAACCAACTTTTTGTTTCATTAACCTTCTGTATTGTTTTGTTTTCAATTTCATTTAGTTCTTTGCTGACCTAATTATTTATTTTCTTCTGCTGGATTTGGGTTTGTTTTGCTCTTCCTTTACTAGTTCCTTCAGGTGATTTATAGATTGCTGATTTGTGATCTTTCTGTCTTTTGGATATGGACATTGAATTTTCCCTTTAGGACTGCTTTTACTGAATCCCATAGATTTTGATAACTTATGTCCCCTTTGTCATTTAGTTTGAGGAAACTTGATTGCGATCTTGATTTCCTCCTTGACCCAATAGTCATTCAGCAGCAGGTTGTTTAATTTCCATGACTTTTTGTAGAATTGAGTGGTTCTGTTGGAGTTGATTTCTAATTTTCTTCCACTGTGGTCTGAAAAGATACATGGCGTAATTTCTCTTTTTTCGAATTAGTTATGACATGTTTTGTGGCCTCAGATGTGATTAGTCTTAGAGAATGTTCCATGTCGTGTTGAGAAGAATGTATACTCAGTAGTTTTTGTGTAGAGTGTTCTGTAAATGTTTGTTAGGACCATTTGCTCTAGAGTCTCATTTGAGTCCGATGTTTCTTTCTTCATTTTCTGCTTGGAGGATCTGTCTCATTCTGTCAGTGGGGTGTTGAAGTCCCCAGCTGTTATGAAGCTGCTGTTTATCATTTTGTTTAGATCAAGTAGGGTTTGCTTTATGAATCTTGGAGCACCTGTGTTAGGTGCGTAGATATTTAGGATTGTTGCCTTCTTGTTGAATTGTTCCCTTCACCATTACATAATGACCATCTTTGTCTTTCTTTACTTTTGTTGATTTGAAGTCTATGCTATCTGATAAGAGAATGGCTATACCAGATTTCTTTTGGTTTCCATTTGCATGGAATGTTGTTTTCCATCCCTTCACCTTGAGTCTGAATGAATCCTTGTATGTTAGATGTGTTTTTTGGAGACGGAAGATACTTTGCTTATATTTTTTTATCCATTCAGCCAGCCTATGTCTCTTAAGTGGGGAGTTCAAGCCATTCACATTTATTGAAAGAATTGATAAATGGGGTAGATTTCTGTTCATGTTGTTGAGTAGAACTTTATTGCTTTGTTTGCCTCCTGAGCCATTGTGGTATCTGGGCTCTGACCTTTAGCTTTCATGAGATTTTATACTGGTGAGTGTCTGGTTGTTCTGATCTGTATGTATAATGTGGTTCTGAGTACTTCCTGCAGGGCAGGTCTGGTCTTGACAAATTCTCTCAGTGTTCCCTTGTCTGAAAAAATCTTTATTTCTCCCTCATATAAGAAACTTAGTTTTTCAGAACACACAATTCTAGCCTGGCCATTGTTCTTTTTGAGAAGACTGAGAATGGGGCCTCAATCCTTTCTGGCTTGTAAGGTCTCAGTTGAGAAGTTTGCAGTTAGTCTGATGGGTTTTCCTTTGTAAGTTACCTGATGTTTTCACCTTATAGTTCGCAGGAGTTCCTCCTTTGTATTGACTGTGGCTAGTTTGATGACTATGTATTGTGGAGATTGCCTTTTTGTGATGAATCTCCCAGATGTTTGTTGATCTTCTCATACCTGGATGTCTAAATTTCTAGCATGACCAGGGAAGTTTTCCTCAGTTATTCCCTCAAATTGGTTTTCCAACCCTGTGTGTTTTCTTCTTCACCCTCAGGGATGCCTGTGATTCTTATGTTAGGCCTCTTTACAGAATATCATATTTCTTGTAGGCTTTATTCATTTGTCTTAATTTTCTGTTCTTTGACTGACTTGTTTAATTCAAAGGTGTTGCCTTCAAGCTCTGAGATTCTTTCTTCTGCGTGGTCTAGTCTATTCTTTAAAACGTCAACTCTATTTTGCATTTCCTTGAACGAATTTTTCATTTCTAGAAGTTCTATTTGATTTTTTTTTCTTTTCTCTCTCTCTCTCTCTTTTTTTTATTCCAGGGTATTGTGGGGGTACAAACATTATGGTTACACTTTATGTCTTCACCTCACCCAAATGCAGGTTAAAGGCATGCCCTTCCCCCCCTACAGTGCTCTGCGTGTCCCTTAGTTGTGGATTTACCCCCCCATCCCCCTATTCCTTAGAGAGTATTTCTGCCATGTGATCACCCTAGTGTTGATCAGTTAGTACCAATTTGATGGCTAGTGCAAGTGGAGCCCGTTCTTCTGCTCTTGTGGTGCCTCACTTTGGATAATGGGCTTAAGTTTAATCCAGGAAAGTATAAGAGGTGCTAGATCACTGTCGTTTCTTATGATTGAGTAATATTCCATTGTTATTTGATTTTTTTAATAATTTGATTTCTTTAGTGAATTTTTCATTCATTTCCCGTATTGTTATTGTGGTTTCTTTGTGTTAGTTTCTATTTTCTCTTGTATTTCATTGAGCTTCCTTATAATCCACGTATGAAATTCTTTATCTGCCAATTCAGTATTTTCGTTTTGGTCGGTATCCATTGGTAAAGAGTTGTTATTTCCTTTTGGGGGTGTCCTTTTGCTCTGATTTTTCATACTTCTGGAGTTCTTTCACTGATTCTTTCTCATGTGGGCTCTCCACCTCCTGGTGGGGTACCAGGCCTGGTTTGTGGGCCTGGGGTTACCAGGCCAGGCTTGTGTCCCCATAGGTCAGTCCCTGACTGAACCAGGGAGAAGGGTTCTGCTCCTGAGTTGCCTAGGGGGTGATCAAGCAGGTTTGATAATCCTCTTGGGTTGCCTCTGTCCTGCTGTCTTCACCTCTTCCCAGTAGCGTGAATCGTGTTGGGTCCCTCACCTTAATCTCCAAGATGGTGGATGGTACTTACGAGTATGAATTAGCCACAGCCTGTTTGCTTGAGTTGGAAGATGCTATGATGATCTATAGAGTTGTTCTGCCTGTCATTGGTTGATGTTTGTGTGAAAGAGCCAACTTCTTTTGTGCCCGTGGTAGGCTCTGGTCCCCCAGAGCCTCCACTCCAGGTGGAGTACTTGAGTGCCCCAAGCTTTAGGAGGGACCCTGTAGCTCTCAGGGGTTTGCTTGATCTCTCCCACCACCGGGGTTGAGGGAGCCTGAAAGGCTTTGCTCTGCAAAGCCTCTGCAGGGCTCAGAAGTTGCTTTTCTGGCCACTAGGGGGAGCCACTGGTGGGAGGGTCAGGACAAGCTTTCCAAACCAGGAAGTTTGTTCACCTGGGAGGGGCCTAAATGCTTGCGTGCTGAGACCTCTGGCTGGGATCTTTCCATTTTTATTTGGTAGCACAGTGTTTTTTGTGGGGAGGGATGGGCACTTTCCCAAATTGCCACTCCTTGGACCCCCCACAGAACACTCCGGTCTGATCGGTCCACGTATGCTCCCTTATTACCCAAGTCCAGTTCCCAATCTTCCCCCTGGTCTGTGTGTCTGACTCACTAGTGTGCGTCTCTGTGAAACACAGTGGGCTGGGAGTTCCCACATTATGCACCTCTGTTCCACTACAAGTCCTCGAAGGAAGAGGTGTCGGCCCCTCTATCTGTGAGGACCTCAGCCTGGAGCATGCACCTACTGGAGAGAAGAGACCACTCATGATCTTCTTGGCACAAACTGCTCTCCCTGTTGTAATGAGTTGGGGCAGGTGCCTCAGCACCCAGTCAGCTGGCATGCCTTGGTGCAAGGCATTTGGTTGCCATGGAGCCAGGGGCTAGGTTACCTGTATCCAGTATAACGGTTCTGCAGTGGGGAGGGAATGGGTGAGCTCCCAGATCCTTGTTCCTCAGCACCCCACCACATTTTCCCATTGGATATGTCCACCTGGGCTTCCTTGCCACCTGAGTCCAGCTCTGAGACTTCTCCCCTGCATCCTCCTTCACCCCTCTCATGTCTGGGGGCCACTAGGACCAGCTTGTTTATCTAAGCTACTGGCGTGTGACCCCACCTGAAAGAAGCTGCCATTCACTAACTTCTCAGCTCAAACTATTCTCATGGTTGTAATGGGTGGGGAAGGGTCTACGGCTCCTGATCAGCCCAAGCTCAAACTGCTTTCTCAATTGTAGTAGTTAGGGGAGGTGCAGGGGAGGAAGTGTCTGCATGGAAGAAAGCTGGCACTCTGGCTTCTTGTGGCACTCTCCCAGGGGGAGCCCCTCACGGCCTGCCCTAACTCTTGGGGCTCACTAGTTCACCCCACTATTCCTTACTTGCCACCACGCCTGGGCTCATGGAGGGTGGAAAGCCTTCCATAGGCTTAGCGGTCTGCTGTTCACTGAAGGTGCGTGGAGGGGGAAGAGAATCCCCCCTGACCCTTTCACTGGGCTCTGAGGATCACTGGGTTGATCCTTGCTATCTTCTCTTTATCCTCTTCCTTCTCAGCTTTGCAGTTTTTCTCAGCGGGGTCCCCAGATGTCTCTGTCATCACTCTCTGTGATCCACACCCGAGCTGCATCTCTTGTCCCCTCTCCTCAATCCGATATCCAACCTTCCTGCTGGGACAGTCTGACAAGTGATGTCTCTAGTCAGCCACCTTGGTTCTTCTCTCTCTCACTGCTATAGCCTTATCACCGACACTATTGCCTGGCGTGTAGACAGTACTCCGTGAATAGTTATTGAAACAAACTGAATTAACTGGCCGTTTTGATATTGTATACATAGGATTTTATTTCTCTTCTTGGCTTAGAGCTCAGTGGGTATTTAGTACTAATGGAATTTCTAGCCATTATGGAATGTATGTGATAGAAGAAACCCCAGCATCGAAATATTACAAGTTCTTTATAACACATTATCCATTTGGCTGTGGTTTGCTTAGTCATGTTCAAAGGTCTGTGATCTGTTTCTTTCCTTGTCTCTTAGGCTGCCTTAGGCTGATGTTACAAGAACTTTAAAGCAATCATCTTTGGCAGCTGAGCTCTTGGCTGGTCATCTTCATACTATTAAGAGATACTTGTCCTGATAAGTATCAGAACATAGGGAAGAAGTTATCAGATCTCTTGGCTTTCTAATACATAAGGGAGGAAATTGATAAGGCTCAAAAAGATGACTCTATGATATGTGTGTCTTTTAAAAAAATGTTTTTTTTTTACAGTTTGAACTGTACTTGAAGTGTTCTAGTATCAATAGCTTGGGTAGAAAAAATTAACAGTGATAGTAATTTTAATGCTCATAATTACTAATGACTCAGTCTTACTTCCTGGAAGCAGTAAACTTTTACATTCTTGCAACAATGCAAAAATAGGGTTTTTTTTTATTAGCTGTAGAACATGAGCCATAAATGAGAAAAGATTCCAGGTTTTTCTTTTTACTCCAAAGAAAACAGAGATTTAGATACAGAAATCACCCATTATAAAGCACTTTGGGTCAAATCAAGGCTCTAACATACACAGTAATTTATTGCAGTCAGTGGGTTTCATTCTGATGATGTGTGATTGTAGTCCCTTAGCATCAGTGCTGTAATGGTTTCTCCACATACCAAAATGTTTAGCAAAGCTGCTTGTTTCTCTACACTTTTATCACATGCACATGGGAATGGTCAACTGGGAGCTGAGGAAATAAAGATTTTCATAACTCAATTGCATTTGACTTTATCAGCTTTAATTTATGAAATGGAGATTTTGTTTAATTGGAAAGAGAGAGACGACCTTTTGGAATATTTGTTCAGTGGTATAAATAAAAAGTAACCTCAACTGCAATTTTGTCAATAACAAAAGTGTATCATAAATCTAAACACAGCTGTTTTGTTCTTCTATTTAGGCGGTGTGGCATGAACCTCAGAATGAAAACCAGCATGAAAATATTATTTAAGTACTGCTGAAAAGCCTCATACCACTCTTCCAGAATCATATAAAACTAAGGCCTGACCTTTCCATGCTCGTTAGACTCTGCTAAGTACTCGTTGTGCAACACCGGGGCTTCCATTTCTCCCAGTGTGGCCCAAGTGGCCAAGCAATCCCCCTGTAATTTCTTCTCACTTCTGTTACTGCTGACTAGGTATTACATTTGGCCAACAAAGTGACTGAATTTCAAAAAGCTCAAAGCGGGAGGGACATGAAGTAATGCTGCTTTTCTCATAGGAAAGCTTCAACAGACTCCAAGATTAAGGATGACTGGCAAGCGGTTGGGTAATGTAGTTGAAAGTGCTGATGGCCACATTAGCTAGAATGCATTTTTGGCTTTGTAACAAAGTCCAAAATAACAATGGCTTAAAAACAGAAGTTCATTTATTTTATAAGAATAGTCAAAGGGTAAGCAGACCAGGGCTGCAGGCTGTGCTTCATCCAGGACTCACCCTCCTTCTACCCTGTTGCTCTGCTATTCTTAACTTGTGGCTTCCATCTCATGGCCTAAAAGAGCTGCTTTAGCTCCCACCATCATGTCTGCCTTCTAGCTGAAAGTAAGGGGCAAGGGTGAAGTGGAGAGAATGCTCTTTCTATTAATATCATGACACAGAAGTTGTACCCATCATTTCCACTCATATCCCTTAAGTCAGAACTTAGTTATATGAACCAACCTAGCTGCAGGAAATTTGAGAAAAGAAGTGTGATGGAGTGACCTAACCAAAATCAGGGGTTTTGCAATTAAAGAAAAAGGGAACAATGGATTTCGGGAGATAACTGATATCACTATAATCACTGCTGATAAAAACAGGGTATAGGGAAATAATGTGGTACAGGGGTAAGTAGCTAATTATCCTTTAGTCCTGGCAACCTGTAAGTGTACAGGATACAGAGACCAATTATGGTTAACTAAAATCGAAAAGGTATTTTCTAGGTGGGCATCCTTTAGATCACAGAATTGATGAAAGGTTGGAAAACCAGGCACAGAACTAGGCTCAAGATGTAGCTACAGATATACCCAAATCACACCGCAGAATGCTCTGCTTATAATTGTGTCACTGATGATACCATTCCTGGACTCTTAGATTCTTGATTCTGTTGCCAACATTATCACTGGAAACTAGGTACTGGATGCTACTAAAGCTGGAAATTATGAACTGTCTTGTCTTTTGAATCCTCGTGCCAGACTCAAAATCCCAGATAGCACACCCGGTTTGTTGAGCTTAGCACATGAGTCTGCATCCTAGTGGCCAGGGGGCTAGGAGTACAAGTATTTGGCCTTCTAGACATTGGCAACTCTGTCTCCCACAGAGACTGACTCACACAATTGTGGACACAAAGCAAAGAAAGGGGTTAATTTTCTGAGAAGCCATTTTGAAAAATGCCAAAATGTGCATTATATAATGACCAACATATTTTTCAAATTGGGCAAAAATAGTGTAAATCCTTAAGTGTATGGTGTCGGAGTTAGGAAAACCTAGGTTCTAGTCATTGTTCTATAAAATCAGGGTATTAATAATGCCTGCCTATTTCCGAGGGTTTTGTGGATAGCAATGTAAAGTTGAGGAATAAATTGAGGAAAAAGGGGATATATATACACACACTGACTTCTAAATATAGTTTAAGATTTTTAAATACTTTCTTCCTATCTATGCACTCTTAATATCGTTCATTCATTTAGTGTCATTAACTGATTAGCAATTATTTCAGACAATAAATATATGCTGATTGTTTTGTGAAAATCCTGGGACAGTATAGAAAAACCATCCCCCAAACTGAGAGACCAAAGAATGACTCAAACAAAACCAGCTTGATGAGTTAGATGAGTTTATTAGAGGTTACTTACTAGACACTTGCTCCAGGGTGGCACAGGAATTTCTTCCATAGGAGCTTCTTGCTAGCAAAATGCCCGCCTGCCCACCCTGTGGTATTACCTTAAATCTCTTTCTAGTGAGTGATGCAAAGTTTTTACATTGTATCTTTGCTTGTTCACAGTGAAACAAATCATCCAGGTGCAGTACCATCATCATACGCTATCAAGCAGCCCATATTATGTTACCATATCACTAGGCAGGGATTTTAGTATTACAATTAGCTAAAGGGCACTATAGGAAAGCCAAAGCTGCTCTGAAGTAGTCAGGACCAGTTTTGAGCTGGCTGTTTTGGGGCAAGAAACTAGTGGACACCTGCCCCAGAGTAGTTATCTTGGTACCTACCTCATCTACTTTGTAACAATTTTGCTGAGCACTCCTGCTATGTGGTAGGGAACCTGCATTTTCCCCTCACCGATACTCTAAAATTAATTTGAAATCCTGTAATCAGCAAAGTTGACAATTGGGACTATTTCATACTCATCATAAACTTGCCCACATTTATAAGCTGTGTTAAGAAAACATTGTACATTACTTTTTACAATGGATAAAAGAAAACTTGTCTCTACAATCTGAAAGTACAAAGAATAACATCTCAAACACATATTTCCATAAGAGTTCTCCAAAAATATTGGTAAGTGAATGGCTTTTGTTTCCTTCTCTCAGAAGTGAAATTTCCTTGACAATACATTTGCCCTTATAATATAGGCATTTGAAGCTCGATTATTTCCACCAACCACTTCAAACTTTCACCTCCAAGAAACATTGTAAGCAGCATTAAAAAGAATGACAAAAGCAGACTTAAATATCTCTGTAGGCTGCCGAAAATACAGGTTGGGTGGTGTTCAGCACCTGGGAAATTTGTTAAGACCATATGGACTGTGAAAAGTTCAGTATACTAGAGAAGAAAACTCCAGTGACAGCATTAAATTAAAAAAAATATATAAACAGAGGCTCTAGGGGAAAAAGCTGCAGTTTCTGCTGCTAACAGAGAAATTACAAACTAAATTATAAACTTGTGCATCAGGCAACCAAGCAAAGAGACAGAACGGGAAAGAATTCTTTGGGAAAATGAGATCAACATCCTTTTACTTGACTTTGTAGTTCTTAGTAGTTTTAGATTTACATATCCTGTGACATGCATATAAAGGGGTGAAGTCAATGTAGTAAAATGGAAATTATGCTTTTTTTGCTTGATTTTTGTTATTTAAAAGGAAGATTACTATTTGTCAAAATGTCTATAATAAAATTAACACAAATTATGAATGATATAAAATTACAAAAATATTTTACAGTAACTTTTGATAGCTTTTTAAAATTAGAATTTGCACACTGCTTTTCAGTAATCATTTTTGAACTTTATGAACAAGACTAAGCTCTATAAATATTGCTTTTATATTAATACATTTCCAAGGTAAAATTAATTTTATTCATTTTCTTTAGATTCATTATATAAAACCTAAAATTGATGTAGGAGATCTATCTACCCACCTACCTATTTATCTTTCTCTCTTCCCAAGTTCCGCATGATGGTATGAAAAGATTGGAAAATAAACGTACTTTTGTTAAATTTATGAGAATATAAGAATATTATAATGTCATATATTGGCCAAGTGAACCTAAGATATTATGGTAATATTTCTCTGCTATCCAAGAATAGAGGAAAAGTATTTAAAAATTTGTAAAATAAAAGAGGAAAATTATAAAATGAAAACAGGCAACATATATAATAATGTGTTAAAAGAGGGTTTAAAATTTTTTTTTCTTTGATCAGCCAATATTTATTGAATGATTTTCATATTCCAGATACTATATTAGGAATTGTGACAATGGAAGAAGCAGAAAAAGTATAACTCTCCAGTTATACTTTACAAAACATAAATTATGATGACATAAGTGCAACAAATGAAACATGTATGGCCACTAAAGTGATACAGAAAAATAAATTATTGATTCCAGGTAGAATTTAGGACAGTAATTCTCAGAGTGTGGTTTCCAGACTGGCAGTATCAACATTACCTGGGAATGAGTTAGAAACTCAAATTTTCCAGTCTTATCCTAGATCTAGTGAATAAGAAACTCTGGGACTAAGGCCTAGCAATCTTGTCTTAACAAGTCCTCCAGGAGAATCTGATACATACTAAAATTTGAGAACAACTGATTTAAGAAAAAAGCATGAAGAGGATATGCTTAACAGGGTTTTGTAGGATGAATAGGAGTTTTCTTGGATTATTAGAGGATATGAGAAACATATTTAGGCTTGTTCGAGAAAATAATATGAAAAGTCAAAGAAGTCTAAAGAGTATTATTCTGAGAACTAAAATTGTCTGAGTATATCTACATAAAGGGTGAAAGTAGTACGACATAATTCCTCCCATTTTGAAACTTAGAATTCTGGAATAATCTTTTGACGCTTCATTTTTTACCCTATCTCCTGAATGAATCACCAATTTCTACCAATTTTTCTTTTTCTACAAAATTTTTTATTTCAAAAATTTATGGAGTTCTAGTGTTTTTTGTTATGTGGATAAATTATGCTGAAGTCAGGGCTTTCAGTGTACCCATCACTAGAATAGTGTATGTTGTACTTGATAGGTAGATTTTTATCCCTCACCCCTTCACCCTCCTCCAATGGCCATACTATTCTTTATGATCATATATATCCTTTGTTTTAGCTCTCACTTATAGATGAGAACAAGTGGTGTCTGTTTTACCATTCTTGAGATACTTAGGATATTGGTCTCTAGTTTCATCTAAGTTGCTGCACAAGGCATAATTCCATTCCTTTTTATGGCTGAGTAGTATTCTATGGTATGTATATACTACATTTTCTTTATTCATTCATCAGTTGATGGGCACTTAGGCT
>RJWJ010037221.1:0-15672 GCA_004363605.1 Indri indri | reverse complement strand
ACATTCTGACAGTTGGTACAGGGAACTACTGTGTCAGCAAATGAGTAGATCATGGCCGGGCGCGGTGGCTCACGCCTGTAATCCTAGCACTCTGGGAGGCCGAGGCGGGCGGATTGTTTGAGCTCAGGAGTTCGAGACCAGCCTGAGCAAGAGCGAGACCCCGTCTCTACTGAAAATACAAAGAAATTAATCAGACAACTAAAAAAATATATATATAAAAAATTAGCCGGGCATGGTGGCGCGTGCCTATAGTCCCAGCTACTCAGGAGGCTGAGGCAGAAGGATTGCTTGAGCCCAGGAGTTTGAGGTTGCTGTGAGCTAGGCTAACGCCACGGCACTCACTCTAGCCAGGGCAACGGAGCGAGACTCTGTCTCAAAAAAAAAAATAAATAAATAAATGAGTGGATCATGCAGGAGCTCTTCAATTCTAGGTGCCTGCTTTTACAGTTATTTAGTGGTTTCAATAGGTGGACAAGCACATTCGACTTTCTGCATATGAGAAACAATTTTATTTGATATCATCAAGTTTCTTTTAACAATATGTAATCTGTTACCACATTGCCATTTATGTTCTTAACTTGAAATTTAATCCTTCAACTCCTATAATGACTTCTTGGATTTTAATGATTCAGTCATAGAGATTTTTTATAATTGGAACCACTTGAAATAATGGGATAGTGGCTTTGGGGATCAGAGAAACCTGAGTTAAATCCCACTGGCTAGCTCTGTGACCTCAGTCAAGTTATTTCATTCTGAAAGCTTCAGTGCCCCCATCCGAAAGACCTAGGTTAATAATACCTCATAGAAATGTTGAAACTAATGCAGTGTCTAGTATGTAATTGATCTAGAGCTTACCAAACATTTCTCTCATTTCTCTATTTCTCCTGACTTCCTTACATGACTATATTAAGAACTCTAGTAAAACACTCAATATTTCTTTCCGAGTTAAAAAAAAACGTTGCCCACAAAAATCGCTAATATTTTCCATATTTTCTTTCAGGCCAGTATTTTTGTCCCTTGTAAACCAGATGCTGTGGTTTATATTTTGAAGCATTGTGAGTAGGCCTGTTCTCTGCAGCCCTTCCAGTGCTCCATTCTGTGTTGGTGCAGAAGTTCAGTAGGATTTCAGGTTTTGATCAATTAAATGAATCATTACTTCCAAATGTGAGCTACTATTGTCCTCTATTCTGAGGACAATTAGAAATACAGGAACTTTCTAACTTCCTCTCTGGCATTTATGGGTGTCAGTTCTCTTACCTGACTCTTTCATTTCAGAGATGTCATGCCGTGGTGTCTTGTATTTTCTGATTCTCTCATCACCCCTTTCACGCCATTCTCTGTCCTTCCACTTGGTGCAGAAACTGGCAAAACAGTTGTCATCAGCCCTTCTGCACCTTATCAGTTGTGATTCAACGGCCAACACTCTTGGCAAGCATCAGAGAAATTGGAGTTGGAGAGATTTATTTTATTTTCTATTTAGTGAAATCATTTTGGAGTTTTGCTGCAAATCATTGCAGAGAAAATACAAATGTCCATCTTGGCAATTGCTAACATTTGTTGAGCATATCTAAGGAGTAGACAAGTAAGAAGTTCCTTTGTTAAATGTGTCATGTTGTGTCTGGAGACATATGTTTGCCTTTCCCTTCTCTCGTCCATGTGTAGAGACACGCATGGGGCCGGCCCACTGTGGAGTGCTCTGTGTGGCGGGTCCAGCATGTCATGACTGCTTTAGAGTCTGGAATCTCCTTGAGGTCTGGCAAATGTCGTGTGTGCCATGGAACCCTCTGGCAATGTAGCCATGTGGTCTTTGGAAGCCTTCTCAGAATAATCTTTTTAAAAAAGAGTAAAATACGGTACATAATATGTCAAGGGAAGCCAATTATATTAAAATATAGTTATCAAAGTGTTTTATTATAATACATGTTTCTTCATCAATGCATAAAATAACAAGATATTATAACAGGTCTAATAATTACCATAATTCCAAAGTAGTGATGAATATAAATAATAATTGGAGATATTTGAAATAACAATGAAATGACATGAAAATATCTGTGATATTTTTACTGGTGACAAAGTCAAAAGTATTACTAACATGACTATGGTTTGTTTCCTTCATTTCTAATTGAAGGAATCCTAGATTTCAGAGATTAGCAAAAATAATGATGAATTATTTTTCCCATCCAATTTTATGGAGCTCCCTGAATTCAACATTACCAATTCCTTGGATGTTCATGGCCCACAGCTTAAGAATCCTCAGACCTCAACTCCCAGCGTGTGAACCAAACTCTCTGGTTAGATGTTCCCACCCTCTGGCCTCTCTCATTGCCAAAGATGCAAGGATTCAAGAGTCAGTTCCCTGCCAATGGCAAGACGCAAAATCTGAACATCAAAACCAAAGCTGTACTTAAGAGAAGGGCCTTTGTCTTTGCTGACAATGGAAGGGATTCACTGTGAAAAGATCATTATGTACCTTGAATGTTTAGTTAATGTGCCTTTGAAGGTTTTGGAGCACACTACCAGAATTCCTTACCCCGATATTTCTTTCAAATATTGAAAGATAAAAGGCAAATCAATGTATTTAGTCTAAAGGAGACAAACATTTTGCCAGTTTATGTCTCTGCAGCAGAGAAGTCTCTCATGCTAGATCACGCTGTAGGCGAGCCTTGGGACAGGACTTAGGATTTTCATCCAGGACACTGGCCCGGTGTTCCCAGCACTACCTTTTGTCTGTTCTCTGATGTTTGTTTTTCTATCCTCATCCCTCGTCTTCCTCAGCCTGGCTCGGATTCAGCTCTGAACCGGAGCCTCAAAGGGCTGAGGCAGAATTCCTCTAGGAAACCCTCCTGAAGCCATCCTAGGCTCTGCTGGGGAGACAGGAGTGACATCCAGGGTACAGTCACCACCACCACCTTCCTCCCGCCGCTCTTCACATACATAGAAGGGTCTCCCCTCAGCTCCTGCCAATCCCTGACAGCTCTGGAAGCCGAGAGGTTTCCTCTGACTCCCTCTCAGGTCTTCATGCTGTGTGCTGCTGCCAAGCCACGGGGCCCAGCTCTAGGAATGTGTTTTTAATATTCATTGTTCACTCTGTCTGTTACCGATGTGTGCGCTGCAATTACTGTAATTCTTTGCACATGTGTTTTTATGAAATGAGGCCTTTTAAGCTATGCCAGGTTATTTTTTTTTTCTTTCTGAAACCCAAATATATTATTTCTACCTATGTTTCAGTTAGTTTGCCACGCTTCTTTATTTTATTTCAAAGATCAGTCTGGGCGGCAAAGAAAGAGCGGAGTGTGCACAAAACAAGGTCCGCCTGCTTTCCTCATGGTAGAACAGTTGCTTTTGATTTAGCCTTGTGTGGTTTCCACCTCATTCTCTTGTTTTCTTCTTTCCCTGCACACAACCATGCTGACTTTCAGACATACACAGCCCACATGTGCTGCTCCCGGAGTAGCCATCTGCACCCAGGGGGAGGGCACACGTGCAGACAGCATTTGGGTGGAAGATTTCTTAGATACTAATATTTCCCCCCCTCGGTGATTGGGAGGGAAAGTCTAGAAAAATGATTTCTTTCTTTCTACTTTAATTGGGCCTTTTCTGACACAATATAGAAACTTCAGTCACTGGGGCACAAAAAGGATTGCATTTCTTCATGAATTCAGATTGGTTTATTTTTGGTTTTAATTTTTTATCGGAGAAAAATAGCAAATGTAAAACCACATTTTAAAATCTGCTAATCCATTTTAAGTTTCTTAGGACAGTGAAAAAAACTTAGCAAATGAAGAATGACTGTTGTTTTCCCTTTGAGAACTTGGCATGGAGGTTCACAGAAGCTGAACGAAGAATAAAACAGGGGAGTGATCCACCCAGCTAACGTCGCCAACCATCCCCGCATCCACATTCCTTGCTTTAGAGATTCTCAGGCCACTCTCTCCTTTTGCCAGGCAGAGAAATCTGACACGGTTGCACCCCTGCCTGCTAAGCATTTTACTTTCATTGTTAACTATATCCATTTGTCATCATGAAACATTATTATTTTAAGGTAGCAGGAAAGCAGGACTGCTTGTTGCATAACGGTGCTGTAGCTCTCATTGCCAAGGAGTAATCAAAGAAACGGACGGTGGTTAATGTGGGAAATCACACCAGAGAGAAAGACACATGCAGGGAGAGACAGAGACAGAGAGTTAGGGGAGGGGTGGGGGAGAGCAATGAAGAGCCACAGATAGGCAGGGGAAAGATACTGAGAGACAAAAAACAGAGACAGAGACCTGCACAGAAAAGCTAGAATTTTCATGAAAAGATTTATAAAAGGACAATATAGCCGTTGCTAGGGAGCTGGGAGAGCAGACAGATACACCATTTGCCAAAGAATTTTAATATAAACCTGTATGTCTTTGTTTGCGTCATCTCTCCAGTGAGGGGACTGGATAAAGAGGAAAAGAAACACAGTGAAACATTCTTCTTAGACACACGCTATTTTAACAGTGCACTCCGTACAACACGAATTTCAGCTGCTAAGGGCAAGTCTGAGCTCAAAGAGCACAGCCCTACTGCCCAAATTTCCAAAGCCAAGGCCATACCCATCCAGCTATGGAGAGTAACCCCTCTACAATGGCTCTTGGATGTGTGACACAGGCAAGGCAGGTTCTGCCTTCTCCTGACTGAAGGACTGTATCTTGGTGACTGTTTGGGCGACCAAGGAGCTCAGTGTTATTGTCACCGAGCCCTGGGGTTAGGGAGAGGAATCTGGTGTTGCCAGAAACCAGCAATGGCTCCACGTGGTACTTCTCCAAATGAGACTGGGGCCGTGGGATGGAATTCATTGCCACTCCAGGATCACCTGAATGGCAGCCTGTATTAGTCAGTGTTCTCCAAAGAAACCAAACTGACAGTGGGAGAGAGAGGTGGGGCATGGGGGTGGCAGGCAGCGGGGGGAGATTTTAAGGAATTGGCTAATGTGATTGTGGGGGCCCACAAGTCCAAAATCTGCAGGGCAGGCTAGCAGCCAGGAAAACTCTGGCAGCCAAGAGGCAGAATTCCTTCCTCTTCTGGCATCTTGTCTCTTCTCTTAAGGCCTTCAACTGACTGGATAAGACCCACTCATGCCATGGAGGGTGATTTCCTTTATCCAAAGTCTACTAATTTAAATGTTAATCACATCTAAGAAAATATCTTCACAGCAATATCTGGACTGGTGTTAGACAAAACATCTAAGTACGATAGTCTAGCCCAAGTTGACACAACCAATTAACTACCACACAGCCCCAAGAGATAAATGGAGTGAATAATATCCCTCCATTTACTGAGCCAACATATCAAAGATTCAAAGGTATAAGGTAAGCAGATCTCTGCACTGGAGCCAATGTGATAGAAGCTAGGGCCTTTATCTAGCGTAGTTGTTGCTTTGTTCTTTTTCAAGAAAATTCCTCTCAGAATTAGGTCTTTGAAAGGAGGCTCCTCTGAGGAATCTACCTCCATCCTGGACACACTCTTCCTCTCTAATCCAGACCCTCTGTACTCCAGTCAAGTCCCTTAGCTAGATAATCAAACCACCACTGGAAACTTCACCCCTCCACACCCCTAGGTCCATCCTCTGTCCACACTCTGGAAAAGTCTTTCATACTCAGGCCTGATATTCACCGAACTATCCTCCACTCAGCTGTGGGCTCCAGAAGGGCTGGGGGAGTAAACTCTACTGCTGTGTGGGAAAGCAAATACAGGTGCCCAATTCTTGCTCAGCCTCCCCCAAAGCGAAAGCTGTGGCTGCTTACTAAAGTACAGTAGGGTTGTCAGATTTAGAGGGAGAAAAAAGCCCAATTAAATTTGAATTTTAGATAAACAACAGATAATTTTTTAGGATAAGTAGTTCCCAAGGATGAAATATACTTATCCTAAAAAATTATTCATTGTTGATATGAAATGGATTTCCAATTAAATTTGAATTTCAGGCGAACTACAGATAATTTTTGGTATAAGTGTCTCCCATGCAATATTTGGGATATACTTATACAAAAAATTATTCCTTATTGATCTGAACATTTTGTATTTTATCTGGCAATCCTCCAGGGTGACCTAAATTATAAGGACATCCCTCCAACTCATGAAATATTTTTGTCTCAGAGGCAATGTAGCCTGATTTCTATCTAGTAACAGATATTTTTCCATAGGCAAGGCTTTGGGTCTTGCTCTGTCTGTAACAAAAGCTTCTGAGCACCACTCCTCCCAACGCTAGCTGCCCTGGAGGGATGGAGCCACTCCAGCTTTATCCCTTCTCCTAATTGGGGTAGGGTGGGAGGAGTATCAATTCATCCTGTTCAGATGGATGCATTTTCAAAGAAGGGATCATCGACATCCTCAGTCATCCGGGCTCAAGACCCCAGAGCCATCCTCAATTCTCTCTTTCCTTTGGTCCACCTTTCTAGTGCTTTACTCACAATGTCTTTTGTGTCTTCTCTCTTTCATCACAGCTACGCTCCTAATCCAGATTCATTATTTTTCACTTAGGTGACAGCACGAACTTCTAAATTTTTCTTCCTGCCTGTAGCATCTCCCTTCTGCAGTTCGTCTGCCACACTCATGGTCCTAATTCAGTCCCATCACATCATTCGAACACTCCCAAGACTCAGAAGCACTTTGTGTCCAGAATCCTGCTAATGAAGTCATATATTTTGGCTCCCATCAACTCTAAATATCAAAACCATATATCAGGTTCCTCAAATAGCTGACTAGAGGTCACAAGCTTTTTCTCTAAAAAGCCAAATAGTAAATTTTTTAGGTGTTGAGGGCCATACAGTCTCTGTCACAATTACTCAACTCTGCTGTTGTTGTTTGAAAGCAATTATAGGCAATACATCAATGAATGGGTATGGCTGTGTTCCAACACAACTTTATTTATCAAAACAAATGGAGTGGACGGTTGGCCCACAGGCTGTTGTTTGCAGATCCCTTCTCTAGCTGCCAAATCAAACCTGTTCTCCAAGTCCCAGCTCAAGTTTTACTCTCCCTGATCCACCCAGTTGGAAATGGCTCCTTCCTCACTCCATGCACTTTACGCTCCTTTTATGGCAATGCCCGCACTGTGCCTTGTGCAGAGTCCTTGCCTCCTTTCCCTGTTGGTGTGTTTAGCATTCCTCTCAGAGGCCACCATGATCCCTTACCCAAGGTAAGGTATTTAATAAGAAAGTATTGGCAAAAAGAATGATCGAAAGTCACTGGAGAGTGGGTCCACTTAGGTGTGGCAAGCGTGAGTGTGTTTTAAAGTGGCAAGCTAGAGTGCTTCTAGGTATGGCAAGCAGATGGGCAGAGAAAGGACAGAGGCCTGGTCAACTACAGCTTCCTGCTTCTCCTCCAGGAAAACTGTGAGTTCCCTTCAAATCAGGGATCAACACCCAATAACTTCTGGAGAAGCCCAACTTCCAGGCCAGTCAGCCCTCATTTAAAACACACAGAAGTCTGCCCATCAAAAATAAATTAGCTAAACATTCAGTTCCCCAACCAGGAAAGTTGGTATCACAAATGGATTTGGGCTGAAACCATTTTCCTTTTTGAAACACACCCAAGTTTTAAAATAAATAGCTTCATCTGATCTGAACTGCCAACACATTCCTCCAAATCCATCCCTTGAGAGAACCTGTTACCTGCTTCAGCTCAAAATCCACAACTCCAAAGCATCTGAGATTCTCATAGAAAGGTTAGAAACAGCCAGGCCCTGTGTGCCTCAGAAAAAGGTTTTCAGAGCTGCAAAGAATGAACTGAGGGAAAGAGCAGTAACACAAACATTTCCCCAGCAAAATAGCTAGGAAGGTCAAAAAATTATTTTAAGTTGACTATTACCGAAAATTGTGAGCAAATTAATTTCCCTAGTTCTTCAGCATTTTTGTTATATTTTTTAGACTTAGGGATAGTTTGGTTACATTACTATACACTTAATTTTGTCTTTCTAATCATTTTAAGTGCATGTCACATCTTCCTAATCTATAGGCTTCTCGAGAGGATACACATTTTTCATTTCTGCATTCCTCCTAGAGCGTTATAATACAGGGCCACAGCAAATACTCAAAAAGCACACAATAAATGACTGAATATGTGGAATGTATTAACCTTCTAGGGTTCTTGGTAAAGAAATTAAGTTACTGGAGTTAATTTTTTAAAAAACAATTCTTCCTTCTCTTAAAATCCTGATTCCGCCTCCTTTTCACCACCAGTTAGTACCACAGTTTTAAGTCTTTGCAATTTTCATAACAATGAGAGGGAAAAACCAAATTCTCCTTGCAGCTAAGTTTAATAAGATTTAAGGGTTCTTTTGTTGGTGGGACATAAAACATTCGAATAGATGGATAACAAAACATTTTGTTACTTGCAGCTCCAAAGGAGAGAAAGGTGCCACCCAGGGCCACACAGGGATGGCACTGGGATGGGTAACAGCAGGCTAAGCTATAGTAGGCAGTTTATGGCGATCTGGGTGGGTTAGCTAGGTTTCCTGAGCTCCCTGCAGATTGGCTAATTTGAATACTTTCCCTGGCTCCCACACATAGGGGCTGTTCTTGGCTGTCTGGTACCTGGCCCTGGGGCAGTTAGGGCTGGTGTGTAAAGGTCCAAAAGGTGAGAGCCCCATAAGGGAAGTCCTGGGAGGTGTAGACTTAATCAGCTGTTCCAAAAAGGGAACTGACGGGCCTCTAGCCAAGGTCTCAAAACCAGATCAAGAGAAGGTTGTGTTTCTTTTTCAATTGTATTACAAACTGTAACAGCAGTCGCTGAAACACTCTCACCTAGTAGAATGTTTGTTTTGTGAAAGCGGAACCACGCCTGTATTGTTCTCCTTGTCACCCTGTCCCCATGCCTAGCATGTGGAAGGCATTCACCACATTTCCTTGAGTAAATTGTATAAATCCATATTTTCAGCCCAAAAACAGGGCAGAAAGATGGCCCAATAAGACAGCTGGCCTGGATTCTATACTTTCAGTTGATAATGAGAGATCCACTACAAGAAATCTGTAGTAAATCTCCTATCCAGAAAAAAAAAAATCATAGATCAAGTCAATATTGGTCTATGAAGAGATTATACCCATAGTCTGGAATGTTTTTATTTTATTGGAATAACAGATATTGTACTGATAAAATCTGAGGGCAAAGTAACAATTGGGGTAAAAGAAAATGGGAATGAGAAATTTTTAAAAAATGGCCAAATGCCAGCTAAATTGTAATGGTTCTACTGTGGAATAGAAGACAGTAAAGTTTCAAAACTCAAGAACAAAGGGAAGTAAGACATGATTCTGGATAACAGAAGCTCATGGGCCCTGGCAAGAGTGAGAATCACTGATTTTATGAGATCACGTGGCACTAAGAGCATTTGGAGGGGTTATCATGGCCTGTTGGCAGAAAATATCTGAAAGAAAATACATCTAGATTAACATAGATAAAATAAATAGGAAACAATGTCGTGGACTGTACAGAGTAAGTCATTCGCCCTATTAATCCAAGAAAACAGATTTAAAGAAATGAGTTACAACCAGTATGGTGTTTCTGTGTGAAGTACCACAGAATGCGGGTTTCTGTGTGAAGTACCATAGAATGCAGATAAACAGTTTTAGAAAACTCCAGATTAAACAAATTTAAATTTCTTCATCACAGAACCAATTGGATTGTTTACTATGTTAACATATATTGGGAACCTCCAAGAGGAAAGTGGGACATGGGGGTCTTGGCCATAGAATCCTTTTTCTTGGGGCAGCTCATATAAGTGGAACTCTTTGATAAATCCTATGATAATGTGATTTTTTTCCCTCCACCTCTGTTATTTCATAGCAATACAAGTTATTTTATTCTGTCAGAGAATTTAGACAACTAAATTCCAGAACATGTAACACCATCCTACCTCTTACGGACTAACTAGAAAATTCTCCTCATATCTAAAATAGGCATTTATCAGCTCTCTTCAGTGCTGAAAAAATAAAGTGTAAAAATAGTAAAGATTTGAAGCAGGCTGTGGTAAGTGATGAGAAAACGACACTGTGATCCTAACAATAACCCTTGTCCTGTTACCCCCTCCAATCATCTACTTAATTAAAAGTGTAGAAAAGAATTAATTTAAAGCCTAGAACCAAAGCAGCAAGTTAGGAATGACATTAGGAATTAGAATTTCAATTTCTGCAAGTCTTTGCAGAATTTGGTGGTGATTTCTATTGAATGACCATCTGATTAGGACATCAAATAATATCAAATATCAGCATTTAGCTATTAATACTTGCTTGACATGTTAAACAAAAGCAAAATCTGTAGTCAACATTCCAGGAACAGTAGACTGTGATAGGCATGTCGTGGCCCAGCAATTTTGCTCAATGATTCTGAGATAAGTAATCCGTTTCTCTTTTTTTGCTATAAACCTTCTTGCAGGATGTTGTGATTCTAATGGGGAAGTTGTTTATTGACATTTTGAATGATGTAAGGTCATTTTATGAGGACCTTCAAGAAACTACTGACATTACTTTATGATTATTTAGATTTCCTTTAAGTATCAATTGAGTTGCAAACACATAGCTATGACAGCTGCTCTGAGATAACTGATTTTACAAGGAAAACAACCCAGAGGAAGTTGGTGGTTCTCAATGACACTTCCAACAATAGCTTCATTCACTGAAGTATTTATTGAGTATATACCATGTGCCAGGTCTTTAGTCCCCTGGCCTGCTCAGCTCTAACCTTATATTAATGACTAAATACCAAGATAGCCTAGTCAACCCCAGCAGTCTTTAAATTACTTTCAATGGCAAAAGAAATAGACTGATGGTCACACAGTAATAGGTATCAAGCAGATATATTGGGCTCATGTATTACCATTGCCTAAAATGAACTCAAACCTACTAAACAGCCCCATTGGAAAACTCAGGTACACTTGTATACCAGGCTGGAAAATTATGAACACCATTCCCAAAGGGGCAAAGAAAGTGAAGCTTCTCTATTTTCCTATAACCATGGTGACCAAAAGGGGGATAATCCTAGTTTACACCTACTGTCCCAGTACCCCACTGGTCTAGCATTTGTCCTAGATTTTAATTTTTTAATGAAGAATAATTATTAACAGTTGCATTGGTAGATCTCTACTTTGTATTTTCAGCTTTTGACGTGACCTTGTCTAGCAGCATGGGAGATGAATGTTCAATGAATAGATTCTTTTTTTACTTGAAAATGTGATTAACTCTAAAAGATGTCCAGCAATAACCCATCTTTCTTTTCCCTATTTTTCAGACTTACCACAAGTACTTCTCTTTCAAAGGTAGCATGCATGGCACTTGATGATAAACATAATGCACTCAAAATAAGAGAGCTCACAGAGCTAATTTCTCAAAGTTTGAGTGGTGGCAGGAGAAGGACTCAAAACCACTGCCCCTGCTGGCCATTGTTAGGCCATCCAATTGCGCTGTGGCCTATGCCACACCCTTCAAAATGCATGAAGCCATTGAGCTGTCAGTTGACAGGGTCAGTAGAAATGTGGGAGTTCATTAGTTGGTTGGAAAACATGAATAAGAACTGGAGGCTGAGCCATCTTGTCATAGAGCTTATAGAGAGTAGCCCAAATATCTTCACTACATGGTTTTGTTATTTATTGTACAGTGTATATAGCTATATCCATAGCTATTATTATTTAATAATGACGTCTTATTTTACAATAAACTCTTTGAGGAGCAAAGAGCTCGAAAAACCATAAGCTCATATTTAGTGAAAAATTAAGTTCTAAATTTTGATTTCATGATAAAGTTGTTGATGAATGTGGAACTTGCAGAGAATGTTTATCAAGACAGATCTACCATGAGAGTTGAATGATACTGCTGACCACATGAAAACCAGAAGACACAAATCTTCTGAAGAAGCACGAGCATCTGTTTCAAAAGTTAGATGTTACTTTAAGACCATGCCCAAACATGACTGTCGAACTTACGTTCCTGCAGAAGGTACGTTTACATACTACTCACTGGAGCATTTACCTCAAATGGTTGTTCTTTCACATTAATGTCATCCACTTTGGATTCCAAGTTTCCTTTTGGATATATAAAAAGTAAAGTGATTACTGTTCATGTGTTGGTTCTATTAGCAGAAGATGAACTGTACAAACAGTTAAATGAGGCCAGTTTTTACCAATGCCCTAGATACTTCAAAGAGAAAATCAGTTAATTCCATTAAAGGTTTGTTTTCCTTTATTCAATTCATTCAATCAAAATATATCTTTTGAATATACATTCTGTTAATGTGAAATATTTGACATTATTGTGCATGCTATTATCAGCTCATGTAAAAAGTGCAACATTAAAATAAAATTATTTGCTGTATGGTATATAAACACAAATTTTAGCAGAGTACTGTGTTGTGGTAAAAACTAAATATTCTTACTAAATTAAGAGCCCATTGGAGCAAAACGATACTTGAAATTGACCATGTGAGATATATATATATATATAAATTAATAGTTGCATCTTTAAAAGCTGCTATAGTCCACTAATCAAAATATAAACTGTTCTCGTCAAAATATATACAAATAACATGTGTGTGTGTGTGTGTGTACATGCGAAGATAGATTAACTGAACTATAAAGCTTTTTATGGGGAAGCTGTTGTTCAACCTCATTATGGAGATATACACTGTTTTTGCTGCCCACCATCCAGGTCTACCCCTAATATTTGCAGAACCCATGGCAAGAATACAAATAGAAGCCCATATACTATAGGTCTGAAGATTGATAAGTCAAAGTGGCTAACTGTTAAATAAAATATTTGATTCCTGCCATAACAAATATACCTTCATAATGGCCTGAAAAGCCAATTACAATTTAGAATTTTCAGAGTCCTTAGAATTCCTGTGTGGAATATAGCAGCATGTGAAAAGCACTCCCTCCAGCTTCCTCTAGCACAACAGGGGCCTCGTACAAACCAATGAGGATATCCTGGACCAGCTCACATGTCTGAGCTCTGCCAATAGGACCCCATTCCCCAACCCCAAACAGCTGTCCCTTGGCCTCTTCTTAGGCCATAGGGTGGCCATACTGGTAGTGAGGTCTACCCATAGAAGGAATAACCCAAGGAAGATGGTGCCCATCCCTGGGGAAGGTCAGAGCCATCTGGGAAAGGAATTTGGGGGCATAAACAACCTGGGCATTTGTCTGGGTGAACAAGTCTCCTTGGTGGCTTAGATTCAAGTTGAACTGGAGAAGGGCCAGAGCAGAGCTCTCTAAAGTATGGGGCAGTAGTCTCTCTTGCCCTGATTTAGATCTAAGGGTGGCACTGACATGATCAATTGGATTTTAGAAATGTTTGAGTTTTTAAAAAACCATTTTGAAAATCAACTTAAGTGCTTAAAAATAATGTACACACACACACACACACACAAAATCACCACATTTCTGATACTTTGAAAAATGGAAGAAGAAACATTATTGAGCCAGAAAATGAGAATAGTGTGAACCTTCAGAGACTCCTAAGTGGGGCCAGCTTCATGGGTGTGTGACTGTGCAGTCACACAGGGTCCCCAGGCTCAGAAGGGCCCCACATTTAGTTTCATGCTCTCCTGTCTCCTTGACATCTTAAATAATTTGAACACGAGACCCCGTGTTTTCATTTTGCACTAGCCTCTGCAAATTATGTAGCCAATCCTGTTCTTAAGGGCTTTCACTCAGCAAGAGGATGTCCTATGAAACTTGTAGCCATCTTCCATTCGAGAAAAAATCAAGATAGCCAGCATTTCACTTTCAAATATTTGATTTTCACCTCTAAGCCTGGACAAAAACATAAGGGCAGAGGAGAAAACGGTTTTTAAAGGGAACTAGAGTGTTTGAAAACCTTGAAAAAGTTTCCACCAGATGGTTCAGGTTGGTTCTTGTCATTCTGGGATTGCCTTACCCACTCCCTGCCTAATCCCTGATTAAATGCCACCATTTTCAGCCTGCTATCTTCTTGTCATTTCTTCTTTGCCTAACCTATCTTTTTCGATTGTGGAGGTTTGCTTTTTCTTTTTGAATTATTTTTAATTCCCCTCCACTTTTTAGATTAAAGTTTAAGGGTAATGTTATTATTAAAGCATAATTCCAAGGAGAGATAAGAAGCTCTCCAGCATATTGTTATTAATCCTGGGCAAGTCCATTTTGAAAGAAAGAAAGAGAAAGGAGATTTGTAAAGGGCAAGGGCTAGCCTCGCAGATCCTCACAGCAGGGATAGAGCCGGATGCTCTGCAGAGGTATCTGCAAGGAAACACACAGCGAAATTGCCCACAGCATAAAAGTCCCCAGTGACTAATTTTCCCTTAGCCACTGCCTCCTCCCAATAGATCCAGCCTCTATCCTGTGAACTCTCATTTAGAGTTTCTTAATTCACTGTTGTCTTAGTCTGTTCAGGCTGCTATAATGAAATACCATTAACTAGGTCGTTTATGAACCACAGTTTATTTCTCACAGTTCTGGAGTCTGGGAAGTCAAAGATCAAGGTGCCAGAAGGTTCAGTGTCTGGTGAGGGCCCACTTCCTGGTTCATAGAATGGCACCTTCTCTCTCTCCTCCCATGGCGGAAGGAGCAAGGCAGCTTTCTAGGGCTTCTTCTATAAGGGCGCTAATCCCATTCATAACGGCTCCATCCTTATGACCTAATCACCTCCCAATGGCCCCACTCCCTAATTTCATCACTTGGTGATTAGGTTTCAACATATAAATTTTGGGGGAGGTGGGACAAAAACATTCAGACCATAACAACTATCTATTCTGTAGACTTTCTCCCCAAAATCTCCAAACTCCCTTCTCAGCTTTTAGGAAAGGCCTGACAGCCCAGCATCCTTCAGAGATGGGCAGCACCCAGGGAGACAAGGTGAATCCACAGGTAAAGGTGAAGGGCTGCCATCTGCCTGCTCGGTAGCAGATGTTAGGAACAGCCTTCATGCTCTTGGCAAGCCACCAGTCTATCTGATTCAGGGAAAAAGTCAGAGGCCCAGGCCGACTGACTTGAAAACCGGAAGCACAGGAAGAAGCTGGTCGTCTTCCTCTCCACCTTGAACACAGTTTACACTTGTTTTCTTTCTGTCAAGTTATTTTAAAAGGACCACAGAGACTTGGGGTTCAGAATACAGGTACAATCAAGGCTGAAATGGGGATGGCTCAGAAACAAGGCAAAGCTTTCTGGACCAGGGAGACAGACAATCCCACCTCTCCACACTTTCACTCTAAAGTTCCCTCTGAAGCACATTCCTCCATGGAAATCAGCCAGAGGACAGAGACACAGAAATGATGATAATTTTCTGCAATGCTCTGAAAATGCCCAAGTCATCCTCCTTCTTGGACTTCTGTAAAATTTACACACAGCTTATTCTTTACTTCTCAGAGATGTGATTCTCTAATTCTTTTACTGAATTTGATTCTAGGAGCAATATTCTGAAAAGTAATAACTGATAAGGTGTAGGCACAGACCCATGAGAATAGGCCCTGTATTAGAAGCCAGGAAGAAGGGGGAAAGGGTGGACAGGATAGATAAAAGAGATGTGAGGCAGCAGCCATTCACCAATAGGACACACTTCAATATTTTAGTGGTAGGATCTAGCATATTAGCACTGACCGACTGAGTATTAGCTCTATTAACCCGTCTTCTTTGGCTCAAATAAATATGGAATCAAACATATCTGGGTTAGAATCCTCAATTCCTCA
>RJWJ010037220.1:0-15662 GCA_004363605.1 Indri indri | reverse complement strand
AAAATCCAATTACAAATCATTGTGGGTCATGAACCTTGAGGTTCCTTGCCATTAGCCAAACCAAGGTTGTGAAGTCCTTGTACTGCACGTCAGAGTTCTACCTCATGATTTAGAGAAAGGTCAGTCTTAGAATTAATCGCTTAACATTTTACAATAATTCATTGCAATCTTTGTAATGACGAAGAATCATTAGTTTAAATACAGGTGGACTTCAATTTCATGTGTTACATGGAATTATGGAATGGTTTGGAAACTTGATTAAAATTTAAAAGCCTATTCGGGTGGATCGCTCAAGGTCAGGAGTTCGAGACCAGCCTGAGCAAGAGCGAGACCCTGTCTCTGCTAAAAAATAGAAAGAAATGATCTGGACAACTAAAAATATATATATAGAGAGAGAGAGAAAAAAAATTAGCCAGGCATGGTGGCGCATGCCTGTAGTCCCAACTACTCGGGAGGCTGAGGCAGAAGGATTGCTTGATCCCAGGAGTTTGAGGTTGCTGTGAGCTAGGCTGACGCCACGGCACTCACTCTAGCCCAGGCAGCAAAGCGAGACTGTCTCAAGAAAAAAAAAAAAATTTAAAAGCCTATTGCTGGAGTGATGGGCACCTTTATAGCCCTGATTCAAGCATTACAAAAGCTATCCATGTAACAAAAACATTTGTACCCCCTTAATATTTTGAAATAAAAAAAAGTGTAAGATCAGAATGGCACAAATACTTAAGATAATTTCTATTTCATTTTCATCATTCTTTCTTTAAAATGGATATCTAAAGGTTCCATCAGTTAATAAAAAACAAACTGTTCTGAAAACAAACAATCCTATTGCTGCAGCTTACAGAAGGAGTTACACAGTTTTAAATTGCAAATGTCATTAACTTTGAAATGCAATGTGTCATGATTTTTTAAAATTTTGGTATCAGTTATAGATATTAGGGTTCTACCAAAGCCCTTAAAAGGCTTTTCTAACCATCATGTGTGACATAGTGTATTTTTGTTGTTTATTACTTTAAAAAATCTGTTCTTTTTTACTATGGGAACAAAACCTGAAAATATGCTTCATAGCCATATGGCCTTGGACAAGGTAATTAAGCTTTTCTGTACTGGTTTCCTTATTTATAAAATGGAAATGAAATTGTGTCCTAGAAGTATGGTGAGAATTAACATATACAAGGTTTAACATAGCAAACCTGGCACATGGTAAGTAGTTAGCAATTGTTGTTAATGTTTAAATTTTACTTTAGTTTTTACAAAATGGAGTCAAACTGTGTATACTGTATTATATTTTCATGGGAAAGGTCATTTTGAGTTTTGCCCACTCCCCATGTAGCCTCTTGCTGCTCATGAAATTAGAAAGTGGGAATCCCACTTTTCAGTATCTGCAAAGGCTTGCGGGGGGGTCCCGGCCCAGCTGAAGAGGTCAGAGCTCATCGTTCTACGCCCTTTTTTGTTCCCTGTCCCCAATGCCCCTCTATAAAGTGGTTTGACTGCCCCCCACCAAAAAATACGAAAGTGGGAATCCCACTCAGAAACCATGTTGGCAGTTAAAACAGGGGACATATTTTCACCGTGGAAAAGAGGAGAATCACCTTGCCTTGTGCTGAGTACTTAATAAAGTCCCAACAAAATATTTTACTTGGCCAGGTGTGGTAGCTCACTCCTGTGATCCTAGCATTTTGTGAGGCTGAGGTGGGAGGATCCCTTGAGGCAAGAGTTCAAGAGCAGCCTGGGCAACATAGCAAGTGTCTGTCTCTGCAAAAAATAGAAAAATTAGCCAAGCATGGTGGCACACGCCTGTAGTCCCAGCTATGGCTGATATAGGAGGATTACTTGAGTTCAAGACTTAGAGGTTGCAGTGAGCTATGATTGAGTCATTGCACTCACTCCAGCCTGGGCAATAGAGCAAGACCCTGTCTCAAAAAAATAAATAAAATTAAAAAAAATAAAAAGTTTACTTAACAGAATTTTATTATGTATGAAACAGACAAATGAAATAATTTTCAGTGTGTGAGAGTAATTAAAAATCTAGAGGTACTGTTGAAAGTATGGAAAAATTCAGAATAAGAATGTTGGCCTTTGTTTACTCGTACCAATTCTTTGACTTTTGTTCTTTATTAATGTTGTTAGAAAACAGTCTCTGTTGATTGTTTTATAGGTCCACTCAGCAGTTGAAGAAATGGATGGATTAGATGATGTTGAAAATAGCATGTTGTATTATAATCAGGCAGTCATTCTATATCATCTGCGGCAGTATACAGAAGCAATATCAGTTGGTGAAAAACTTTATCAATTCATAGAACCTTTTGGTATGTTGTCAATCAAATATTTCCCTATCTTTTCATACTTGCAATGTTTTCTGGTACTTTTACATAGATAACCTAGATCAGAGAATTACATGTCACAATTTAAAAAAAGAAAAGCTGTGTCAGCTTCTCTTAATGGTTAGAAAAGAGAAAAATATAATCCAGATTTTCTTTTAGTGCCCCTTCCTTCCCAAAGTTTGAAGGTGACTATTGTTGGAAAATGTTGGACTGAGTTTTGTGTTTTCTTTTCTGTTTAAACACTACCTTATCTGCCTGATCCATTCTTACTTTAGTACATTAAGGAAGGAGCATTTTGGAATGTTAGGGGACAGTGTAGTATTTCACTTTTGCATATTGCCTAACTGAAATTTTTGTGTATAATCATGGAGTAGGTAGAATGGAACTGTGTTAGCTTTTTTGTTGCCTTACCTAGCTTACTGTTATAGATTCAAGTAGAAGTAATAAGAAAGATAAGGGCAGAGGAAATAAGAGCAGCAAAGGGAAATCTAGACCCAGGAAATGGTTAGAGAGGGCTATTGGTTTCCAGCTCACAAGTAGTCAGATTTCATTTGTGAGTCACATTTTTGTTTTTTCTCCTTGGTTACTTTCTTTTAAATTCAAAACACTAATGGGAATTCCTAATTTAAGAACACCTAATTGCTGATGTGATTACCATAGGACAAGTGGTGGGGTGTGATGGCTCTCTGTGGTGCTTTGGGAAGAATTAGAGGGTCTCCCTTTGCTGACAGTTGGTTGAACAGCTGGTTACTCTGGCTTCAGGGAACCATTTTTAAGTGCTTCTCTTCTTTTCCTCAATCCCGAGGGCTTGGTGGCTGGACAGATTGGGCAAGAGAGACATCAGTTGTAAGGGATTGTGTAATTAGTGACCAGTTCCTTCCTTCTGTGTAGCTAGAAATCAGAATATACTTCTAGGGTGGCACACGTTTATTTCTATAAAGCTGCTGTTATTGATGCTTTTTAGGATTCTTAGAACAGTTCATGCAATGCTGTTTATATGCACTGTGGCTGAACAGAATATAGCAATCAACTAGTCAGTATTCATATCCATTTTTCTTCTTTGAAAATTATTTTGTTTTTTTTTTAACTTTTACTACTCAGACTCTTTTTTTTTTTTTTTAAAGACTATTGTTTTAGAGTGGTTTTAGGTTCACAGCAACATCAAGAGGAAGGTACAGAAATTTCCCATGTACCGTTTGGCCCCTTCATATCCATTGCCTCTGCCATTATCAGTGCCACCCAACAGAGTGGTAAATTTCTTATAATTTGTGAACCTACATTGACACATCATAATCACACAAAGTCCATAGTTTCCATTAGGGTTCACTCTTGGTGTTGTACACTCTATGGGTTTGGACAAATGTATCCACTTAGAGTATCATATAGTGTATTTTCACTGCCCTGAAAATTCTCTGTGTTCTTCATTTTCATTCCCCCATCCCTTTTTACCGTCTCTATAGTTTTGCCTTTTCCGGGATGTCAAAGTTGGAATCATAAGTACTCAAATTCTTCATACAACATATTTATTGAGTTCATGGGCCAGTACTGTGGGCCAGACACTGTTCCGCTTGGAGATAATGCAGTGAACAAAATTGAGACTCTTCACCTTGATTAAGTTATATTCTAATGAGAGAAGAGGCGACACTGTATATATGCATTTGTCCCTCAGCATTCTTGGGGGATTGATTCTAGTACCCCTCACAGATATCAGAATCCACTGATACTCAGATCCCTTATACGAAGTGGCGTATGTAGTGTTTGCGTATAACCGACACATATCCTCCCATATACTTTAAATCATCTCTACTTAAAACCTAATACAATGTAAATGCTCTGTGAATAGCTGTTATACTATATTCTTTGAGGAAAAAGTCTATGCATATTCAGTACAGACGCGAGGATCTTTTTTTTTTTTTTTAATATTATCAATCCATGGTTGGTTGAATCCACAGATGCAGAACCCACAGAAATGGAAGGCTGACTGTATATTGTGAGGTAGTTGGATGCTGTAAAGTTTTATTAGATTATTAAGTATGAAATGTCTGATTTCCCTAAGTACTAAGTTTGACAGTTGATATCTCTGATATTTCATTTTTGACACTTGGGTTTTTGGTGTTTTTTTTTTTTAATTGTGAAGGTACATCCTCATTCTTTCAAGTGCACATTTTGGCTTGTGATTGTCTTTCATATTTTTTTTTAGAGCAATTTTCATGAAACTATGGATCAGTCAAAAATTCATGTTATTTTTGAATATGAGTTCCATCATGGAACCAATGCAATGCAGACAGATTGAAATATCAATGAAGTGTTTGGGAAGGATGTGGCTAATGAACACAAAGTACGTCAATGGTTTGAGAAGTTCCATTCTGACGATTTTAATGTTGAAAATGAGCCACATGGGCGACCCGAGACGAAGGTGGATAATGATGAGCTGAAAGCTGTAGTGGAAGTGAATCCATCTCAACCTACACGTGAATTAGCAGCAAGGTTTGACGTTACTATTCCAACAGTATTGGACCATTTGAAACAAATGGGCAAGGTAAAGAAGCTGGATGGATGGGTTCTGCATAAATTAAATGAGCATCGTAAGAGAAATCATCTCAAAGCTTGCCTTTGTTTGCTGTCGCAACATAAAGGCAAACCATTTCTACACCATATTGTTACATGTGATGAAAAATGGATTCTTTTTGACAATCCCAAGTGTTTGGCACAATGGACGAAGATGAAGTGTGAAACAGTCCAAAACCGAATAGTCATCAAAAACAGCTAATGGTGTCTGGTGGTCCAGCGCTGGTAGTATTCACTACAGCTTCATGAAACCTGTTCTGTAGATTACAGCAGATGTCTACTGCAGCCAGTTGGATGAAATGATGAGGATCCTTGTGATTAAGCAGCCAAGATTGGTCAGTAGAGACAGGCCAATCCTCTTGCAAGACCACATGTTGCAAAAAACAATGCTGCTCAAGCTGCAGAAGCTGGACTTGGAAACTCTCCGTCATCCATTGTATTCACCAGACCTTACACCAACTACCACTTCTTCTAGGCTTTGGACCACTTGTTGCAAAGAAAAATATTCAATTCTCAACAAGCTGTGGAAAACACCTTTCATGTTTTCATTGCCACTCACTTTTCAGGCTTCTTCTCTGCTGGCATAAACAAGCACCGTTAAGATGGCAAAACTGTGCCGATAGTTTGGGCTCATACTTTGATGAATTGTACTGCTTCTTGTTTGAGGTAAACTACACTTTTGATTCAAAATCAGACATTTCATATTTAATGACCTAATAGCTAAGGTAGTCTAGCAAGGCCTGGGATGAGATAGTATTTGAAAAGAGACCTGAATAAAGAAAGGAGATGAACCAGCCTCTTGACTTTTTAGAAGGAAAGTATTGCCACCAGAGGTAATGGTATATGCAGAGAAACTGAGGAGAGTGGCAGTGTTTAGTGAGAGGAATGGCAGAGAGGCCATCGTGTGGGGAAAATAGTCGGACACAAAGTTGGAAATAGCCAGAGACAGAACAGGTATCTACTAGGGAAGGACTTACTGTCTTAGGTGTAATGAGAAGCCCTTGTATGACTTTTGTACACTAACTGTGTTGATTTTAGTTTTAAATGGAATCCACTCTTTAAAGGCTTTTGAAATTTCCTGTTCTTGATTGTTGCAGCTGCCTTTTAGACCTTACTTTTCCTTTGTATTTTTCCTTTTCCCTTTTTTGAAAGGAGGATAGTTTTATGTCACACCAAGTTACCTTTCCTCTCTTTGTTGGGTCCTTCTTCCTTTGAAGGCTTTGTCTTTATATTTTCCTCTTGACGGTCTCAATTTTCTGATATACTCCAATATACACTTTTCTTCTTTTGCTTCTGTAATCAGATTATTTCCTTTTTACATTTCTGTGACCTAGAAAAGAAATCTATTTCATAGACTTATAGAGCTTTTTAGAGTTAAAAGGAACCTCAAAAAGTCCCCTGGTCCACCCCTGTGTCTTTGGCAGGCAAGGCATTCTGCCCATTTTACAGGTCAGCCAACTGAGGTCTGAAAAGTTAAATGATGTATAGAGACCACACATCTAGTTAGTGGCGGAGTTGAGTATCCTTTATCCAAAATGGGATCAAAAGTGTTTTGGATTTGGGATGTTTTTTGATTTTTGGAATATTTGTGTTATACTGACAGGTTCAACATCCTTTATCAGAAAATCGGAAATCCAGAATGCTCCAATGTGCATTTTCTTTGAGTGTCTTCTTGACACTCAAAAAGTTTTGGATTTTGGAGCATTTTGAGTTTTCGGTTTCAGATTTTCAGATTAGGAATACTCAACCTATACTGGAATTCTGATTTTCTTCCACCTAAAATAATATTCCTCATTATACGTGCTAGTGTTTAGTAAATATTTTGCCAAAGAAGATTCAGTCACTGGAATCTCTGAAATGAGAGGCCTTGTGATGCCTAATAGAATAACACTGTTTGCATTGGAAGTTGCTTGCATTCATGGCTCTAGGTGATACGCATTCGAGTAAAGACTTAAACTGCTTTTTAAAGCTTTGCATCCTTTTGTGGGGAGGAGCAGGGGTGGTCTGAGATATGTGTTTCACTTTGTATTGTGACTTTTCTTTACCTGTGTTTTTTTTCTCCCAGAAGAAAAATTTGCCCAAGCAGTGTGTTTTTTGCTTGTAGACCTGTATATATTAACTTACCAAGCTGAGAAAGCTTTGCATCTTCTTGCTGTCCTAGAAAAAATGATTTCACAGGGTAACAATAACAAAAATGGAAAGAATGAGGTGAGTATTCAGAGATGATCAGGCTAAAATTTAAAATACTAATATTTGTGGTTATGAAATATTTTAACAGCTTTATTGACATATAATTTGAATATCGTAAACTTTACCGTTTTTAAAAGTATAGAGTTCATTGTTTTTTAGTGTACTCACAGAGTTGTACAACCATCACTACTCTCTAATTTCAGAACATTTTTATCACCCCAAAAAGAAACCCTGTACCTGTTAACAGTTGCTCCCCATTTTCCCCTTCCCTCACTCCATGGCAGCCACTGATCTACTTTCTGTCTCTGGATTTCCCTATTCTGCCATTTCATGTAAATGGAATCATAATATGTGGCCTTTAGTGAGTGGCTTCTTTCACTTAGTGTAATGCTTCCAACCTTCCTTTGTGTTGTAGCATGTACTTATTCCTTTTTTATGTACTTCATCCCTTTTTATGGCCAAATAATATTTCATTCATTATATGGATATGCCACATTTTTAAAATTCATCAGTTGATGGACATTTGGATAGTTTCCTACTTTTTGGCTGTTAGAAATAATGCTGCTGTGAACATTCATGTGCAAATTTTTGTAAGGGTATATGTTTTTAGTTCTCTTGGGTATAACATTTAGGAGCAGAATCACTGGGTTAAATGGTAACTATATTTAACCTTAGGGGGAACTACCAAACTGTTTTCCAAAGTGGCTGCACTATTTTACATTCCCACCAGCAAGGTTATAATACCTCCACATTTTCACCAACTCTTGTTATTATCTGTCTTTTTAAAAAAAAATTTAGCCGTCTTGGTGTGAAGCGATATCTTATTATAGTTTTGATTTGCATTTCGCTGATGACTAAGGATGTGCATTGAGCATCTTTTCATGTGTGAGACATTATTTTTTACAGAATGTAAAAGGTTAGAATATTAAGACAATTGGAATCCATAGTCTGGATAAACAGTGTAGCTTTCATTAGGGAAAATTTCATCATTAAAGTTCTTCACTGCTTCAAAAACAGCATATCTTTTTTTTTTTCTTTATTTCAGGGTATTATGAGGGTGCAAACATTATGGTTACATTTTATGTCTTTGCCTCACCCAAGCTTGGGTTAGAGGTGTGCCCTTCCCCTCTGCAATGCTCCCCTTGTCCTTTAGTTGTGGATTTACCCCCCCACACACCCATCCCTCTAATCCCTGGAGAGTGTTACTGCCATGTGAGCACCCTGGTGTTTAACAGTTAGTACCAATTCGATGGTGAGTACAAGTGGAGCCCGTTCTTCCGATCTTGTGATACCTCACTTCGGGTAATGGGCTCAAGTTCAGTCCAGGAAAATATAAGAGGTGCTAGATCACTGTCGTTTCTTATAATTGAGTAATATTCCATTGTATACATATACCAAATTTTAATAATCCACTCATGAATTCCTGGGCATTTGTGCTGTTTCCACATCCTTGTAATGGTGAATTGTGCTGCCATAAACATTCGGGTGCAGGTGACTTTATTATAGAATGTCTTTTGCTCTTTTGGGTAGATGCCTAATAGTGCTATTGCTGGATCGATTCTATTTTTAGCTCTTTGAGGTATCTCCAAATTCTTTTCCACAGAGATTGCACTAATTTGCAGTCCCACCAGCAATGTAAGAGTGTTCCTGTCTCTCCACATCCTTGTCAGCATTTGTTATTTTGGGATTTTTTGACAGAGGCCAATCTCACTGGGGTTAGGTGATATGTCATTGTGGTTTTGATTTGCATTTCTCTAATGATTAGAGATGTTGAACATTTTTTTATATGTTTGCTGGCCATTATTCTGTCTTCTTTTGAGAAGTTTCTGTTCATTTCCTTGCCCATTTGTTGATGGGGTTGTTTGATTTTTTCTTGTTGATTTTTTTTTTTTTAAGTTCTAGATAGATTCTGGTTATAAGCCCTTTATCAGATGTGTAGAGAGCAAATATTTTCTCCCATTCTGTGGGCTGTCTATTCACTCTAATGATAGTTTCCTTGGCCATGCAAAAGCAAAAAGAGCGTATCTTTATGAGGTTAAACTTCACCATGTTCTAGTAAGACACTTGGTGCACAGTAAGAAAACATCCTGGGTCTCATGGGGTTTTTTTTTGCTTTTACTTTTGGTTATCAGGATAGCCCTTGTTTCTTCTGTTCCTGCCCCTTTGTTAAAAAAGGAGTGTTTATAAGAAACATATTGTCAATATCTTTCTGTCTGTATAAGCTCTTGAGGTTTAAAAATAAAATAAACATCTAGCATTACTTTTTTCAACTTAAGTATCTATATAAGTTGATAAGCGATTTCAGTTGAATAGCCTTAGCATTATTTCTAAATGTGTAGTAAAATATTTCATTTATATTCAGTACTTGAAATACTTGATGAAATGTAATTTAGTTCAGCAGATGCTTGTGTGCTCTACCAGGTTCTAAGGTACTCTCTGCCAGTTCCCAAGGTGACAAAAATGAAAACATTGCAGCTCTGGCTGGGCGCGGTGGCTCACGCCTGTAATCCTAGCACTCTGGGAGGCCGAGGTGGGTGGATCGTTTGAGCTCAGGAGTTCGAAACCAGCCTGAGCAAGAGCGAGACCCCATCTCTACCAAAAATAGAAAGAAATTAATCGGACAACTAAAAATGTATAGAAAAAATTAGCCGGGCATGGTGGCGCATGCCTGTAGTCCCAGCTACTCGGGAGGCTGAGGCAGAAGGATCGCTTGAGCCCAGGAGTTTGAGGTTGCTCTGAGCTAGGATGACACCACGGAACTCTAGCCCAGGCAACACAGTGAGACTCTGTCTCAAAAAAAAAAAAAAAAGGAAACGTTACAGTTCTTGCTTTCAAGTATCTCAGGTCTGGACATAGATAGATTGAGCAGTATCTGTTCATGGACAGGGAAGAAGGAGGTTAGGGAATGTTTCAGAGGAATTTAAATGAATGATTTGGGCCTTGAAAGATGGTAAGTTTACTAGTAAGATAGGATTTGATATTGTTGGCAGTGTTTACAATAGAGTTTTTAAGAAGGGAGTAATATGATCTGTTCTGAGTTTTAGAAGGATAATCTGAGTTTTGCCCAAGTAATACCCATGCTTTTTAAAAAAAGCTCATTGTTATGCTCAACTGTGAGCTGCTTCTTTTTTTTTTTTTTACAGGCAACCATGCCCGGCTAATTTTTTCTATATATTTTTAGTTGTCCCTCTAATTTCTTTCTGTTTTTGGTAGAGACGGGATCTCACTCTTGCTCAGGCTGGTCTTGAACTCCTGACCTTGAGCGATCGTCCCGCCTCAGGCCTCCCGGAGTGCTAGGATTACAGGCGTGAGCCACCACACCCAGCCTGAGCTTCTTATAAGTAGAGCTTCCTGTCACCCACTCACCCACTCCCAGACCACTGAACCTCAATTTCTGGGAGTAGGACCAGGGATTCTGCCTTTTGAAAATGCTCTCTAGGTGATTTAGATTAGCTCACTCTGATTTATATTATGGTAAAAAAATATTTAATTTTGGTAAACTTTGTTTCACCACCCTACAGACTGGCAATAACACCAACAAAGATGGATCTAATCATAAAGCTGAAAGTGGAGCTCTAATAGAAGCTGCAAAATCAAAGATACATCAGGTAGTATAAATTTGAAGGGAGATTATGCATCACTTATATTTACTTGTGGTTATGAAGAATGAAGCAGTGTGATAGGTCATTGAAACCAGTAAATAATTCAAGGCATGTATACCTACTTGGCTTTGAAGTATTGTAGTTTAGAATGTTTTACTTAAGATGACAATGTAATATATAATTTCTTTAAATTACTCTATAAAAAGTTGAGAGGAATATCCTAGGAATGTTGGATGATAAAGTCAGTTTGTGGAATTTTAAAAATCATTGTTAATCATGTACAGATGAGGATTGATAGGATTTTTGCTTAGAATTTATGTATAAGTTTTATTCTGCCATGTTTTTATTAATAGCTTTTTAAAGTACCTTCTAAGATACAGTCAAAATAGAATATTTCAGATAATTTTAAACTTGCTATGGCAAGTAACCAGTATAACTATGTTGTAAACAGGTTGAGTTAAATGTTCTTAAGTAGAAAGAAAAACTTTAGCATATGTAAATCTACCATGGTTCTTACATACTAGCATTTTTTCTTTAACAGTACAAAGTACGAGCTTATATCCAAATGAAATCTCTGAAAGCATGCAAAAGGGAAATCAAGTCAGTTATGAACACAGCTGGAAATGTAAGTTTCTTTTGGACTTTTTCTCTTGTTTTTCAATTTGTGACTTTCTTATTTAGACTATGGGTATTTGTCAGTTTTAAATAATTTATTTTTGTGTATTATACATACTACCAGATAAGGAACCTTGAATTTATAGAATTGGGAAGTAGTGATCATACTGTGTCTGTAGTTTAATACATTTTTTTACTTAAAATTATAACAAAAATTTTCCGTTATGTAGCCTTCAAAGCCACCATTTTAAATAGCTGTTTAGTATTCTGTGAGTGGTTTATCACAACTTACTTAAACATTTTACTGATATTAGACATTTAGGTTATTTTGGAATTTTTTAGTATTATACTCAAAACATTTGTTAAAGACTTAATAGTCAAATTGTAGCAAAAACCTGCCTCCTCCAAATGACTTGGCTTGAATAATAACTTCAATTTGACTAATACTGGAGTATTTGAGATATAATTATTCCTTCTTTCCATTCCCTCCACCCTAATCCTCCATTGGTAAATAATTTTTAAGATGGTCTAGGGAAGAAACAGAATTGTGAACAATCTTGATGCTTTAGGAAAACCGTAAATTTAGAAGTATGAAATCATGAGAAGATACAATTAGAAATCTCAGGCAGGATCCAGATTAACCACTGGGTTAGTTCTCTTATGATTTTTGAGAATTGTAGCTTAAACCTGAGGCTAAGAGGGAAAGGCCTAATTAGCCATCCAGCCATTATCAAACCTTTCTTGAGATAAAAGACATAATCCTTGCCTTAAAGGAGGCCATAGTCATAGAAGGGAGACAAACAAAAATAATTGTAATTCAGTGTAATAGTCACACCAGAATCAGGAAAAGCTTTAGGAGGAAGTTCTGCCACTGAGAATAAGCCTAGAAAGCCCCTGTTTCCTTAGTGACCAGAACTCTGGAGTGGACAAGAGGCAGAGCAAAGGATGAACTAGGATTTAGAAGGAAAGCTGTTGGCTAAGCTACAGTGGATTAATAATGAGACAAGGATTCCAGATGTCCTCCTGGATGGACGTTTAGTCTCCATATCTCTGCATGCTTTTGCACTCAAAATAGGTACTGCTGTTTAGAGGCCCTTCCACCATGAGGATTCTTAGGAGAAGTGAAAGGTGATCTACAATCCAAAACATCTTTGGAACGGCAAGCTTAGTGCTCCCAAATAAGGCATTCTGTTGGAAAATTCTTCCATTCATAGAATTCTTTTTTTTTCTGTTTAGAAAAGTATTTGATTATCTTTGAGTTCTAATGAAAAGCACAGTTGTATGTTAAAAAGTAAGGAAGATAACCAGTCTCTCCAAAAGCTATTAAAAAGAAGGACCTAGTTTGTGTTGTCAAGTTGACTTCCATTAAGTAGTGTAATAGATGAAGGCAGTCGATTGATAATCTACAGACTATATTCTTACATATGTGTTGTATTTATTTTTTAGGTAGCCCTGTAATAATTCTTTTTACAAGGTGCTCTATGATAGGTTTCAATTTTTAGATTGCAAGAACAGTGAAAAATTCAGAGACTATATAGTTTTTGTGACCATGACATAATTGATTCATTTATGCTCTTAAACACACACCAGTGCAATAGTATAATTATTATACAATCTTGCATTAGCCATCTGAAAAAAAATTATAAGTATCTTTTACATTTTCTTTACAGTCTGCACCCTCTCTGTTTCTTAAAAGCAATTTTGAGTACTTAAGGGGCAATTATCGAAAAGCTGTGAAGCTGTTAAATAGTTCGAACATTGCTGAGCATCCAGGATTCATGAAAACAGGTAACAGAAAATTGTGAAATTTTCATACTTTTTCCCCCTGGCTTTTTTACCCCTTTTGGTTGGTGTTTTATTTTTTCCTCAATTGCTCTTCACAGCAATTTATGCTAATTTTTCAATGAAAATACGTTAATATTTCTGCAGAAAATTCCTGGAATTTTAGTTTATGACTTGTTTCCACTTTAGAAGAAGCCTCATTACTTCATTCTTTCATTTTTCTTTAACTTCACTTGCTCTTTATTTTGTTTTTTAATTCCCGGTTAGAATTTATGTTGAGGCATAAGGTCCTTGGGTAAAGTGCAACCTTATAAGGAAATGAGATAATGTTTTTACTTTTCCCTTTTCTCCCATAAAAGCAGTGAATAATATGATGATTTCTTTAGGTTATTAAATATATCAAAATATTTCTACAAAGTTAGGAAGATAATTATTGTTAACTATTCTTTTTTTTTTTTTGAGACAGTCTTGCTCTGTTGCCCGGGCTAGAGTGCTGTGGTGTCAGCCTAGCTCACAGCAACCTCAAACTCCTGGGCTCAAGCTGTCCTCCTGCCTCAGCCTCCTGAGCAGCTGGGACTACAGGCATGAGCCACCATGCCCGGCTAATTTTATGTATATATATTTTTAGTTGTCCAGCCAATTTCTTTCTATTTTTTTAGTAGAGACAGGGTCTCGCTCTTCCTCCGGCTGGTCTTGAACTCCTGCTCAAATAATCCGCCCGCCTCGGCCTCCCAGAGTGTTAGGATGACAGGCGTGAGCCACCACTCCCGCCCTGTTGTTAACTAGTCTCGCCTCTAGTTAGAAAGTCTTATGAATCCCTTGATATTAATGGTAAAATGAAAGGTAAAAATTGTGGCTGTCATTTAGGTTTATGTCATCACTGTTTTGTGGAGAGGGAGAAGAAAAATCAGTTATTCAAGAAATGAGGGTAAACTATTAAAAATGTTTGTTTTGCATTCTGTCTGATACATGCACAGAGTACACATGCAAATGTACTCAAACCTTACCCCCCTTTACCCTTTCAATTCACTGAAGTCACAGAGGTTGGAAAAGGCAGTTTGTTCCATTATAATTCTCTTGTGGGTATTCTTTTTGTTCAAAGTACCCATTTTCTAATTCTGTTAAATTTTAATTTTTTATGTTTTCATTATCATACTATCCCCTCAGAGGCCCACTAACACTCAACATGAAATTATCTCTCAAACTAAAAGGATAATATGCTTTGAGAAAATTTTGCTTAGGATTGTCTTGATGCAGATTCCACAGTTGATATTGTCAGTCTTTAAAATGAAATCAGAAGCAGGGTGTGTAGTTTACTGGTCAACAGTTATAATCTATTTTTTTTATTAGTAGAGTTATTGCACCAGTATTGGTATAAGAGATGGGATGTAACAGTTATAAACTAATAGGAAAGATTTTGATATAGTTGTATATTTTATGTATTGATATTTTTCATAGTTACTAATTTTGAAATCTTTAATTTGCTTCCCATATATAAACTTTATTTTTTGCTGCCACTAAAATATGCTTATTAGAGAAAATTTGGAAAATAGAATTTTTCTTAAATTGTCCACAATGCCACTACCAGGAAGCAACCTCCTTGAAACACTTTAGTGTGCTTCCTACTACCTTTTTCAAAGCCTTGTTTTTCTCCTTTTAAAATATTGTCATTGCTTAATTTAAAAATATATCAAAAGACAGGCTGGGCACAGTGGCTCATGCCTGTAATCCTAGCACTCTGGGAGACTGAGGCAGTAGGATTGCTTGAGGCCAGGAGTTCAAGACCAGCTTGAGCAAGAGCGAGACCCATTTTCCACAAAAAAAAAAAGAAAGAAAGAAAAAGAAAAATTAGCTGGGCTTGGTGGCACATGCCTATATTCCCAGCTACTTGGGAGCCCGAGGCCAGAGGATCACTTGAGCCCGGGAGTCTGAGGTCGCAGTGAGCTATTGTGATGCCATTGCACTCTAGCCGGGGCAGCACAGTGACACCCTGTCTCAAAAAAAAAAATATATATATATGTATGTATGTATGTCTCAGAAGATAACCTTTGGTTTTTAGTATAAGCAATAAATATCCTGATTATTAATTTTGTTGTTCTAGTCAGACATTTTATATCACTGAGGAAAAATTGTGGACTATTAAGTAAATTATTTTGGAATGTTTGCATAGCCATTTAGAAAAAGAAAGCAAAAGCTTGAATTACCTTCATTACCCAAAATAAAATCCAGAGAGATAAGAAGGATTAAAATGTGGCCGGGCGCTGTGGCTCACGCCTGTAATCCTAGCACTCTGGGAGGCCGAGGCGGGCGGATTATTTGAGCTCAGGAGTTCGAGACCAGCCTGAGCAAGAGCGAGACCCCGTCTCTACTAAAAATACAGAGAAATTAATCGGACAACTAAAAATATGTAGAAAAAATTAGCCGGGCATGGTGGTGCATGCCTGTAGTCCCAGCTACTCAGGAGGCTGAGGCAGTAGGATCGCTTGAGCCCAGGAGTTTGAGGTTGCTGTGAGCTAGGCTAATGCCACAGCACTCACTCTAGCCAAGGCAACAGAGTGAGACTCTGTCTCAAAAAAAAAAAAAAAAA
>RJWJ010037217.1:0-15721 GCA_004363605.1 Indri indri | reverse complement strand
ACCACCAGGGCCCTTGTGGGAGGGAAGCAGCAGTGTCAGAAGCAGAAGAGGAGATGTGATAACGGAAGCAGAGAGAGAGCGAGCTTGGGAGACGCTATGCTGGTAGCTTAGCGAGGAAGGAAGGAGTCATGAGCCAAGAACGTAGGCAGCCTCTAAAAGCCAGAAGAGTCAAAGAACAGGGTCTCCTAAAGCCTTCAGGAGGAATGTAGCGCTGTCACCCACCTTGATTTTAGCCCACAGAGACTGATTTTGGACTTCTTATTTCTACACTTTTAAGATAATAAATTTCTATTGTTTTAAACCAAAAAGGAAAAAAAAGAGTCCATTGGTCACATACTTCTGAGTAAGCTGACAACACAATCATTAAACACTTGGTCACAGGAGTCACACAGCTTGTGTTCGAGTCCTGCTTTGCTACTAACTGAATCTCAACCTTAGACAAGTTGCTTAAGCTCTGTAAGCCTCGTTTTTTCTCATCTGTAGAATGGAGAGGATGAAAATGTCTCCTTTCGCGCATGGCTGCCGTCGGGATGAAATCAGACGATGCCCAGCACAGGTGGTGGCATGGTAGTCACTTAATGGCGCTTAAATTATTAATCTTTTATAAGCAGCATGACCTCAGGTGTCTGGCTCCTCCTCTCCCAAGTTACCAATAAATGACTAGTGGAATGTACAGACAGAGAAACTTCACTACTGATAATGGAAATAAGGATAGCCTTTCCGTAAATTCCAGAGAACCTCTGTGACAGAGCATGCTGGGGATGGGATGAGACTGAAGTCTCAGAGCTGAGCCGGGAGCCCCTAGACAACAGTGCTAGGCTATTGCCAGAAACTCTCCCCTAATTTTAGCAGTCTGTAATTCTATGACAGTGTCTCCAAACAACAGTGCAGACCCCCTTAGGGACAGGAGTCACAACTTAAACACCCTGGGATGTTTAAACACACCTCTCTCTCCCTTTCCCACTCCCCATCCCACCTAGCTCGGGCACGTGGCACATATAATAATCTAATTGACTTTTTTATGGTAAGAAATGAGAAACAGCTGTCAGTCATCTTTCCAAAACACATTTATCTTGTAATTCTGCCACTTGACACCTTCAATCTTTTCATCAGTGGCTGCAGGATGAAGCCTAACTTGTTTGCATGACATTCAAGGCCTTTCACAAGCTGACCCTGCCAGGAACCAACTCAGTTCCTGGTACAACCAAGCAGTGGGAAGTTTCAAGAATAGAGTCACCAATTATATACTGGTAGAGCTGGCAAAGTCGCTAATGAGGGAATTCCTTATGTGCAAAAACTAAAAACACTGTCGATCGTCCTGTGAATGTATATGGTGAGAGGAGCTGAAATGGTCAAGTGGTTGCTCTTCTAATTGAACCCTGTTTAAGAAATGAATTGAAGAACAATGCAAAGTAGGGGTTTCAACGAGGACCTCTGTTCCTGCTGCTAGTCCATTTCTGTGTGCAAACCAAAGAAATATAATCCTTCTGAGCAGCTCATGCTCCCCGCTAGGGAACCCGGGACCTGGGAAATGGGAGCGCAGGGCAGCCTGCCTGCTGAGGACGGAGCTGAGGGTGTCACACGGGTTCCTGTGAGCCCTCTGACCCTCCATCCTCCTAGGCATGGAGCCTTTAATATTTTTTTAATACACTGCTATCTTTACACATAACACCGAGATGTTTGGGGGTCCGCTCATGCTGATCAGTTTAAACCCGGGACTGCCCAGCCACCTTCTCAGCTTCATCTCTTCTTCCACCGCCGCCCGCATGCATCCCTCACTGCTGTGCCGTTCCCAAGCGTATCACGTGGTCTCGTGCCTCTGCGCAAGCGCTCCCTCTGCCTAAAATGCCCACTTCTCAACTCCTCAAACTCCTATTCATCCCGTACGGCCCAACTCAAATGTCACCCTGCCTGGGAAGTTTCCTCTAATCTCCGCAAACAAAACTAATGGCCTCCTCACGCGTGTTTCTACAATTCTTTACACGTACCTTTATTTTACCACAAATTGTGGTTGGGTGTTTCCATATCTATCTCGACTAGACTGCGAGTGTTACAAGCAGAGGCCGCATCTCACTCCTTCTGTACCCACACAGCCTGCACGTGTCGGCAATGTCATGCTTGAGGAAGGGACGGAAGGAGGGAGGAGGGGAGGAAAGGAAAGAAGGAGGGATGGAGGCAGGATTCATAAAGGCAGGAAGGAGATTCTACTAGCTAAGTTGGACAAAGTCACTTTCGAGTGATTTGGGAGAATTCAAGGACCCGTGGAGGAGATTACCTTCGCGTCCGCCAGCTTGCAAAGCAGTGCGCCCCTTACCTCTGACGCTTTATCTCCTCCTCTTCCACTCTCCGGTGGGTCTCTCTGATATCTTCGGCCACCTGGATATTTGTCACCAACTCGGTGCCACAGAGCAGAAGTTTAGCCAATTTCTAAAAACCAAAAAATAAGAATATTTAAAGTTAGAACACTTTGTAAAGAATTTATAGTTAGAAACATTTTGCACAATTTTCTGAACTCTCTAGCTCTTCTACCCATTCAAGCAGGTATCAACGGCTACTTTAAGGCTTTTAAGAGTAGCATCTATTTAGCAACCCTTTTCTATCAAGACACTTGTGATGTCAAGTTATAGCTTACGATTTAAAAGCACTCTGCAATTCTCACTGCACTTTATTTTCTTTAGAGCGGGAATCAGCCAACCAGTACCCTGGCAGGTACTGCAGGTACATCCCAACAGCCCTTTCCCCAGCAGATCTCCAAGTGACTGACACTGCCAGGCTCCTTTCTAAGAGTCTCAGTTGGGGAGGTGAGACAGATAATGACAGTTGCCCTCCAACGTCTATTTCCCCTTCTACTTTTTGTAATAGAACACCCAAATTTTTGCTGTGCATGTGACCTCCCAAAATGGGTGTATTTCCCAGCCTACCTTGCAGCTACAATACGGTCTAATCAATGACACATGAGAAGTAATGTGTGCCACTTCTGAATTGTGCCTTTAAGGGAAAAGGTGTACCCTCTGCTATCCCGCTTCTGCCCCTTCTCTCAGGCTGGAATGTGGGACTAAAGTATGAGGCGATGGGCAGATGAAGGCAACCTAAGCAATGCCAGGAGGAGCTGAGGTCCCGGCATAAAGCAGCCCCTGATTCGCAACAAATGTGCACTACAATGCAGTGGGAAAAGGATGATCTTTTCAATTGCTGGGTCAATTAAAAATCTCTTTAGAGCCAGGCATGCCTGTAATCCCAGTGACTCAGAAGGCTGAGGCAGGAGGATTGCTAGAAGCCAGGAGGTCGAGACCAGTCTGGGCATCATAGCAAGAGACCCCCATCTCTACAATTAGCTGGGCACGGTGGCTTATGCCTGTAATCCCAACACTTGGGAGGCCAAGACAAGAGTATCACTTGAGGCTGGGAGTTCAAGACCAGGCTGGGCAAGAAAGCAACACCCTGTCTCTACAAAAAAATTTAAAAAATTAGCTGGATGTGGTGGCACACACCTGTAGTCCCAGCTACTTGGGAGGCTGACACAGGAGGATCACTTGAGCCCAGTTCAAAGTTACAGTGAGCTGTGATCATGCCACCACATTCCAGCCTGAGTGACAAAATGAGACCTTCTCTCTAAAAAAGAAATAAAAAGAAGAAAGAAAAGAAAAAGAAAGAAAGAAAGAAAGAAAGAAAGAAAGAAAGAAAGAAAGAAAGAAAGAAAGAAAGAAAAGAAACTCTAACTAATATCCTCAGAGAGCCTTAAAAGGCAGTATTAGCCAGGTACAGTGGTGAGAGCCTGTGGTCCCAGCTACTCAGGAGGCTGAGGAAGGAGCATCGCTTGAGCCCAGAAGTTCAAGGATACAGTGAGCTATGATTGGCCACTGCACTAAACAAAAAAACAAAAAATCAATATAGAAAACTGAACCTTGAGCCCTATCCTTACACTACACACAAAAATCAATTCTAGATAGATACAGACAAAAATGTAAGTGGTAGAACAATAAAGCTTCTAGAGAAAACATAGAAGAATAGCTTCATAAACTTGGAGTAGACAAACATTAAACAGGACCCAAAAAGAGTAACATTTTTAAAATGATTGATAAAGTACAAAGTCAAGGGCAGGGCCCAGCCTGCTCAGGCCTTAGGTTGGAACTGGTCATCAATACCACCTCGATCTTGAGGAAAGCAGCAGTTTTTGCATACATTTTTACTCAGTGCCAATGCTCTTCACTACTTAAGTCCTAAGTGAAAGGAATCTTGAAAATCTGCTAATGAAAAAAATATTGTATCTTTGGTTTTACACTCAATTAAAGAGTGCTCAGGATGAACCGTTTATCGGTATTTTCAAGACTCTAATATCCTTTTATCCTGCCCAGAAATACCCAGAGATCACTGACTTTTAAATGAAAGCTAAGTACAAAGAGGTGACATGAATCATCTATTCTGCAGTAGGTGAGAGATCTGGAACAAGAACCCACATCAGTCTGATATTCTTTCCACTACAGTAAAATATCTTATCGCTAACACGGTACAAGTTATTCAATGACCTCTCTCTATCTCTATAATCATATTCAGTAACTTGAATTCTTTTCTCTCAGTAAGTATATTTATTTCTGCCAGAAATGACCTCCGTTCTCCATCTATTTTTCTAAGACTGCTCAAATCCCACTTTCTCCATATAACCTCCCGTGAGTGTGGTGAGCTCTTTTCCATATCTCAATTTACACAGTAACACTGTTTAAGTGCCTTTCACTTAGCATCGATTAAATGTAGCATTTTGCCAGTTCTGGTTTTCTATTCTGAACTGCTGCTTATCCCTCCTGCACCCCTTGTTTCAAGTCCTTTATTAAGCATCCCAGGAGCCCTGTCATTGCCATAGGAGAGCAATTGATGCTTTTCTTCTTAATGTTTATTGAATACAAAATACGCACTACTCCACAGCTATGAAAAGAGGCTCTTACTCTCAAAGAACTTACAATTTTGTTGGGGACACTGCATGCACACACATTTGAAAAGTCATGCAAGGCAGAAAACTATCTCAAATGAAATGAATGGCACAGACAAGAAGTATTCCACGTGTGCATTAAAAGGCGTTCAGGCTGGGTTGAGGACGCATCCAAGGAGAAGTTGGGACTTGAGATGGTCTTAAAAAATGGGAAGGTAGCCTGATGAGAGGAGAAAAGAAAAAAAAAGTAGTGGAGAGGAGGGAAGAAGGGGAAAATGGAGAGGCCTGGCATTCCAGATAACCAAATGCACAGCACGGGGATGAACAAAGACCCTTAGAAGTGAGTGCATGGATCAGCCTCGCCAGAGTGGAAGGCCCAGATTAGGTAACAATGGGAGATAAATTTGGAAAGCTAAGACAGGAACAGATTACCAAAGGCCTTGAATGTTCAGGCTACAACATCTGGACTTTATTATATAAATAGTGACTAACCAGTTACAATGCATGAGCAGAGAAGAGACAACCTAAATACAAGAAACTATAATCTGAAAGCTCGCTCCTAGAGAGCTCTCAAATGGGAAAGATTCCAATTCAGTTCTGCCTAGACAGCCACATGGACTAGCTGCTTTCTTCCGAGCTAAACATGGAAAGCATGGTATCACACCCAGCTCTCTAGTCTTCCAGGACGAACAGGGCCCATCTGCCAAACAGTTCATACCAATCTGCTTTCTTCTTTCTGTTTGTAGCTCTTGCTTTGATCTTCCTCACTCTCCTTCTTCCCGTCTAAATATTCTCCAAGTGCTTCCCTGTGATGGAAAAAAGGCAGAGAAATTGAAGTTATTTCTAGTACTTAAATTCTATACTTAAAGATTCCATTGTACTTCAAGCCATATATAAAAATACATTCCATATGGACAAACATTTAAATGTTTAAAAACCACAATCATAAAAACACTAGATTAAATATAGGAGAATGTTTGTATAATCTTAGCATAGAGAACCCATCTTTGAATAAGACCAAAGTCAGAAGAAAAAAGATTTTATTTCCTAAATTTAAAAATTTTACACTTGAAAGTCAAGGGATAAACTGATAAACAATATTTGACAAAATTTGACTATATATACAGGGTGTCCCAAAAGTGTCCATACAAAGGAAAAATTTTGTAAAATTTTGTAACGAATATTTTGTAAATGAATAAAGGTACCTTTAGCTACAATTTCCCCTTTCCCCTATGTATGGTGACTTTTGGGACACCCTGTATAACAGGGAGGGCTCCTTCAGATCAATACACAAGAGACAAAATAGCAAATAGAAAACCTAGCTGGGATATGAACAGGCAATTTACAGAAGAAATGCAAATGGTAAGTAGACATTTGACAGTATGGTCAGCTTCACATACAATCAGAGAGCTGAAACCCTGTGAGGAATCATTACTCTCCTATCAGACAAGAAAAGACTTTAAAGGTTGATAATGTCAGGTACGGGGCCAAGGGTGTGTGATCCTAACCATTCACACTCCACAGGTGGGAATGTAAAGTAGAAGAACCCATCTAAAAGGCAATTTGGCAAGATTTATCAAAAACTTAAACGTGCCTCCCCTCTGACTCAACAACTCCATCTTTAGGAATTTTCTACAGAAAGTTTTTACAAGCCCATAAAGAAATAAGAGCAAGAATGATTATTGCAGCACTGAGTATACTAGCAAAAACATGGAAGCATTTTAGATACATATTAATAGCTGACTGTTTAAATAACTTACGGGGAAACAATATAAGAAAATACTTTGTAGCCTATAAAAAGAATAATATAAAACCTAGCAGCGCAGGCTGGGTGCGGTGGCTCACGCCTGCCAATCCCAGCACTCTGGGAGGCCACTTGAGCTCAGGAGTTTGAGACCAGACTGAGCAAGAGAGACCCCGTCTCTACTAAAAATAGAAAAATTAGCCAGGCGTGGTGGTAGTCCCAGCTACTTGGGAGGTTGAGGCAGGAGGATCGCTTGAGCCCGGGAGTTTGAAGTTGCAGTGACCTATGATGATGCCACTGCATTCTACTCAGGGTGACCTAGCAAGACTCTGCCTAAAAAAAAAAAAAAAAACCTAGCAGCATAGAAAGATGTCGACAATAGTTAAGTAAAAACAGCCAATTGTAGAATAATATGTAGAATATACAATATAAATTTCCTTTCTAAAACAGGCTCATATATGCATAGGAAATTTCCTGGAAGGACATATTACAAAGAGATAACAATAATTATTAATACTTAAGGAATGGGAATAGGTTATTAAGTATAGAATGGCCAATTTCCTTAAGTGCTAAGTTTGACAGTTGATATCTCTGACATTTCACCTTGACATGTCTTGTGTTTTGGTTTTTTTTTTTATTGTGAAGGTACACCCTCAGTCTATCAAGTGCATATTTTGGCTTGTGATTATCTTTCAAATTTTTTTAGAGCAATTTTTGTGAAACCATGGATAAGTCAAAAACTTGTGATACTTTTGAATACGAGTTCCGTCATGGAACCAACAAAGCACAGACAGCTCGAAATATCAACGAAGTGTTTGGGAAGGATGTGGTTAATGAATGTACAGTATGTCAATGGTTTGAGAAGTTCCATTCTGGTGATTTTAATCTTGAAAATGAGCCATGTGGGTGACCTGAGACCAAGGTGGAAAATGATGAGCTGAAAGCTATAGTGGAAGCAAATCCATCTCAACCTACATGTGAATTAGCAGCAGGGTTTGACGTTACTATTCCAACAATATTGGATCATTCAAAATGAACGGACAAGGTAAAGAAGCTGGATAGATGGGTACTGCATGAATTAAATAGGCATCAGAAGAAAAATCATCTCAAAGCTTGCCTTTCTTTGCTATCAAACATAAAGGTGAACCATTTCTGCATTATATTGTTATATGATGAAAAATGGATTCTTTTTGACAATCACAAGCATTACGCACAATGGCTGGATAAAGATGAAGTGTCAAAACACAGCCAAAACTGAGTATTCATCAAAAAAAGCTAATGGTGTCTGTTTCGTGGTCAAGGGCTGGTATTATCCACTACAACTTCATGAAACCTGGTCAGTCGATTACAGCAGACTAATAGGACGAAATGATGAGGATGCTTGTGATAAAGCAGCCAAGATTCGTCAATAGAGACAGCCCAATCCTTTTGCAAGACAATGCTTGACTACATGTCACACAAACAACGCAGCTCAAACTACACAGGCTGGACTTGGAAACTCTCTGCCATTCACTGTTTTCACCAGACTTTGCACCAACTGACTACCACTTCTTCCAGGCTTTGGGCCACTTCTTGCAAGGAAAAATATTCACTTCTCAAAAAGCTGTGGAACACGTCTTTTGCGATTTCATCACCACTCACTCTCCAGGCTTCTTCACTACTGGCATAAGCAAGCTACTGCTAAGATGGCAAAACTGCCGATAGTTTCAGTGCATGCTTTGATTAATTAATTGCACTGCTTCTTGTTTGAGATATAATAAACTAAATTTTTCATTCAAAATCAGACATTTCATATTTAATGACCTAATTAATACTTAAGGAATGGGAATTTAATTACTGAAGACTTCTATTTTCTACATTTTCATATTGCATGAATTTTACAAATAGCGCACGTGTGTATATTTGTGTGTGTTAACCAGAAAACGAGACTAAATGGGAGGGGGAAGATGAGGTCCCAGCTTATAGACTGCTGTGCAGGAGGCATGAGGGATGACCTCGCTGACCCCACCCTACTTACATTATGGAGGCCCTGCTCTCACTTTGGCACCCAGTGGCTATGAGAGTTCCCGGTACCGCCTTGGGGAAAATGAAACCAGCATCTATGACTTCAACACCCATCAAGACACCAGCAGATCTCTTTATCTCATTCTTTCTTTACCTTTTCTAACTTTGACTTCCACATCCACTCCTTTTGTTCAACGTCCAGCACAGTCCTACCTAGTGTTACACCAATTTTGAGATACAGAGTTGAGTCACCATCTCCTACTCCCAATCAAACTGAAGCCTTTCTTTTCTTGTCATTTCATTCATTTCCCTATTCTTATTGAACCTGCTCTTTGTTTTCCTACTAAGAAAACTAATTGTTCCATTTTGCTCAGGTCTTCAGACATTGCCAGGCTTATAGTGTTCCCATCGCTATACGAAATGCACTCATTCCTTGACTTTCTACTTTGGCCACCAGTTAGTTACCAACTCTAAATAACCCCTTCCAGCTACCTCCTGAAGCAGAGATCAGTGCTTCAGAAAGAAAAGGAACTATGTAGTCCAGATATGCTACAAATTCCTATTATCCAGTTTTAACTTAAATCACATCAGTGCCTTTTAGCCATCATTTTTGACTGCCTGGCACTTTCCTACCCACTATGGTTGCCACTAAGCACATGTGGCTTTTAAGCACTTGAAATGTGCCTGGTCCAAATTGAAATGTGGTATGAGTGTAAAATACACACTAGATGGATTTTGAAGACTTTGAACAAAAAATAAAATGCGATATATCTCATTAATATTATTTATATTGATTGCATGTTGAAATGATAGTATTTTTTTATATTGGGTTAAATTATTTTTGATTTTACCTGTTTTTACCATTTTTAATGTCCCTACTAGAAAATTTAAAATTACATATGTGCCTGATATTGTATTTACATTGTTCAGTGCCGACCTAGTATATTCCGCAAAGGAACTGTCTCAGACTTCTCTCTCCTCAGATTTGAACTCTCTTCTGGGGGCTGAGTACTCTTGGGGAAGTTGTTTCCTCAACAAGGCAATATACATGGTCTGAATGGGAGCTGCCATCATCTTAAATGCTCCACTTCCTGACCAATGAAAGTCATTTCCTAGGATTTTAAGAATTGGAACTTGATTGATGTTTGTCTAGGTTTAGGTTCTAGGTTAGAAATAATTTTCCTTTGGTGTTTCCTTCCAGTGTTGCTATTTAAGAGACCTGAAGTCATCTTGTCTCTTACTCCTTTCTTTATATGTGACTATTTTGGAGGGCTTTGTTTTTGTTTTTTTCACTCTGGAAGCTTGTGGGCCCTTCTCTTTGTTCTCGGTGTTCTTTCTCAATTGTGTGCCTTAGGGTGGGTCCATTTTCATCCATTGTGCTGGACATTTTCAATCAGGTGGTCCCTTCAGTCAGGAAACTCATGATCTTCACGCCTGAGAAATGTTTTTCAATTCTTTCAGTGATAATGTCCTCTCCCCTCAGTTTTCTCTGTCCTATCTTTCTGAATCTAGAAAGGATATACTAGATCTCCTTTACTAGTCCTCTAATTTTTTAAAAATCTTTTTCTCTATGAGTCTCTTTTTTCTTTTTGTTCTGTCTTCTAGGCAATTTCATCACCTTTATTGCCCAGCCCTCCTACTGTTTTCCATGCCTATCATATTTTTAATTTCCAAAGAACTCTATTTTTTTTAACTCGGAACACTCCTTTTAATGGCATTCTGTTCTCATTTCATGGTTGTCATATCATCTCTTTTTTCTCTGAGGATCTTAATGAAAGTCTTTTTGTGGTTTTTTTGTTTTTTCTTCCTACATAGCCTAAATTTCCTCTCAGGTGCTTTTTTCTGTTTGTTCATTTTGGCATCTACCATTTGTGTTAAAGACTTTCCTCAGATGTGTGGAAATCCTTGGTTACCACCTCATGATAAGACTAAAAAGTTAATGAAAAAAATTAAATTAAAGCATTGGTTTAAAAAATGAACAAATAAACACTTAAAAGTGTTTTTCAAAAAACCAAAAAGGAATCCAGCTATAATGACAAAACAACTCTTATGACATACTTTTTAAAGTTATTTTCACTTATATAACATAATTTGAAAACTTTGAGTTCTATATTCTAGTTGTTGCTGAGTGTGTTTATTGCTCTCATCATTTTCAAAGTGTTCTCCAAATTCTTGCACATCTTGTCTGAGATGTACCAAAGACCTAAAGCTACACGTATAATGGTAACTTTCATGACAATTTGGGGAAAGGAGACTAATACTATCGATTTACACATCACTATCTTCACAGGAGCTGCCTAGTTGTTGCTAAAAAAAGAGCTGTCTTTAAAAAAAACTACCTAGGCCAGGCACGGTGGCTCACGCCTGTAATCCTAGCACTCTGGGAGGCCGAGGCGGGTGGATTGTTTGAGCTCAGGAGTTTGAGACCAGCCTGAGCAAGAGTGAGACCCCGTCTCTACTAAAAAAAAATAGAAAGAAATCATCTGGACAACTAAAAATATATAGAAAAAATTAGCCGGGCATGGTGGCGCATGCCTGTAATCCCAGCTACTCGGGAGGCTGAGGCAGGAGGATCGCTTGAGCCCAGGAGTTTGAGGTTGCTGTGAGCTAGGCTAACGCCACGGCACTCACTCTAGCCAGGGCAATAGAGTGAGACTCTGTCTCAAAAAACAAACAAACAAAAAAAACTACCTAAAGGAAGGTTTATTTAGTTATATGTACATAAATACCTGATTATACAGAACCCAAGAATTTAGGGAAAATAAAGACAATTTAGTATCATTTCAGTCTAAGTCTGTAAGTCATTTGGAAGCCTGTAATATGGTGACAGGATAAAGCAGAAAAAATGCATTTTAATAGTATGACAAATAAATATTTGAACACTTAAAAAAAAGCTGAGGGGAGCTCTGAGTGCAAGAGTGTGCCTTAATAACTGTGAACTTCAGTGTGGGCTGGTCTGCTTGGGCTGTTCTGTGGGCAGACCTGGATGTCAGTATCTTTAAGTTCTTCTTTTTGGGCTGGTCAGAGTCTACAGAGAAACTTCTCCAACCTCCTGCTTGGAGGGCTGTTCTGTGGGCAGACCTGGATGTCAGTATCTTTAAGTTCTTCTTTTTGGGCTGGTCAGAGTCTACAGAGAAACTTCTCCAACCTCCTGCTTGGAGGGCTGTTCTGTGGGCAGACCTGGATGTCAGTATCTTTAAGTTCTTCTTTTTGTGCTGGTCAGAGTCTACAGAGAAACTTCTCCGACCTCCTGCCTGGAGGGTTCCAGCATTCCAGGAACAGGGAGGAGAACAGGAAGGTCTCAGCATCCAGTGTGATGTCCTCCCTGAATCCCCTCGTTTTTAGTGCAATATCCTTGCCTCATCTCTGTCCCACATCCCCCAAAACCATAGACCCTCGGCTTGACTTTCTCCAAACCGCCAGTCTTCTGCACTAAGGGGGAGAAAGGTTCTGAGGATCTAGCTATTAATTTTCCAATCAATTCTCCTTATTTTAGTCTCCATCTTCGCCTCAGATGGAATCCTACACAATAAACCATCTGACCAGGTGACTCACTGCATAGCAAAAGAGGTGCAGAAGTGGGCCTGTGACTACTGGCCATATCGCATACTGTATGTTCCAGAAGCGACCAGCCTGCCAGTGCTGAATGGCCTCATGGAGGCACAGGCGAAGCACCAGCTTGGAGGCAATGCCCTAGGGTGACGTGCCATCCTCCAGATGCAATAATTGCACTGAGTCAGAGACTTCTCTATGACTGCCCCAGGAGAAAAAAATACATGGGCCTGATAACCCATGTGTAGAGAAGTTGGAGTGGCCCCACTTATCATCATTCATAATGACCCATTGGGGGACTTTGTGCTTCCTGTCTCCACAACTCTGGCGTCTGCAAGGTCAGAAGTCCTGGTCCCCACAGGGGTGTGCTCTTGCCAGGGCACAGAGCAAGGATCTCACTGAACTACAAGTTATGAACCACAAGTCCCACATGGGCACTTTGGATTCCTTATGCCCAATGACCAGCAGACAAGAAGAGAGGTCATGTCTGGGTAGGGCAACTGATCCTGACCGGCAGGAGGAGGTACAAGTGCTGTTACACACCGAGGACATTCAGGAATTCAGGTGTCCTTAGCCCACTGTAACTGTGAATGGACAGGTGCCGCAACTCTAGCCTGAGATGCAGATGGTTATGAGGGTCTCAGACCCTTCAGGAATGAGGATTTCTGCTACATAACCAGATAAGCCACTGAGACCAGCAGAAGTGACAGCTGAGGTCCAGCACATACTTGTGGAAGGAAGGCAGGATGGCCGGAAGGAGGACAGACCTCAGAGCGCAGGCCACGGATGCCTGAATCCCCCGTGGACGCCCACAGCGCCTGAGCAGCAGGCTCTCACCGAGCGCTGGACGGATGGTTTTTTCTGTCTGACTTCACAGCAGTGTTTAATGTTGTCACATCCTACACTGCTTGAACCTTCTGGAAGAAACGTTTTCCATCTCATCAAGAAACCGCGCTCCCACTCAGGGCACACCGATCCCTCACGGCAGGGCTCGCACCCCAGGCAGAGGCCCCCTAGTTCCCCGCACCCCGCGCTCGCTCAGGGCATAGGGACCGCCCAGCCCCGCTCACCGCCTCCGGGCTTCCAGGCGCGCCGCGATGCGGAGGCGCCGGGCCTGGATCCGCTCCTGAGGGTTATCGGAGTGTACCGAGGGCCCGAGAATCGGGGTGGATAAGTGTTCGTCCACATTCTGCTCCAGGACCCCTAGGGACCCTGGCGGATTCATGGCAGGCGCCCCGTCCCCCGTAGCTCCGTGCCCACCGCCGCTGGACCTCCTCCCGGTTGCTAGGAACAAGCGGTTGCTAGGGAAAGGCGGCCGCCTGAGCCGCCGGTTGGTTGCGCGCGCAGCTCTCCAGGCCCCGCCCACCGCCGTTCGGAACTGTGTATCCCAGGTTTGGGCTTCCTTCCTCTCTCCTGCAGTTAGGGTGTCGGTACCGTCCTGACCCTCCACGAAGGCCCAGTCGTATTAGCGGAGCGGTGGCGTCTGACCGCGGGACTAGAAGCTTAAAGAGCTGGACCGCGTTGGGTTCATCACTTACCGACCCTGACGGTTAATTCACCTTTCATTCATTCATCACGTAGAATTGAGGGCCTACCATATACCAAGCGCTGTGCTAGTGCTAAGTATATAGAAGTTGTCCTTTCCTCATGGAGAGTACAGGTATGCTTTTGCATCCATCTAGCCTTGCTCTTGCTCAGGCTGGCCTCCAACTCCTGGCCTCAAGCGATCCTCCCTCCTCAGCCTCCCAAAGTGCTAGGATTGCAGGCCTGAGCCACTGCACCCAGCCACCCATTCATTTTTTAGTTCCTACTTGATGCATTCGGCCCCTATGTCCTCCAGAATGTGAAACCACCCTGCCATCAATACATATATATATCTAGCAAGAGCTTGTTGTCTTCCGTAGCAGTTTTCAGTAGGGCTGAAACCTAAAACAATCCCACCATCACCACTTGCAATCAAATACTTACAGAAAGAGGATAAAGAGGAAAAGAGGAGCAGAGGAAAATAGTGGATGGGGGGAGGAGTAAAAGTTACAAATACAGAAGCATGCTTAACTCTCAAAGCAGCACTGTTCCCAGAAAGGCATTATTTCCTGGGCTTTTTGTGTCTCATTGCCAACAAAAATAGTGTTCTCATTGAGAATTAAAGCCCTTTAAAACCAAATTGGATACCATTTAACAGGGTTTTGTCCCAGTAGCCCCTGGGAAATTAACAAAAGGGCACTGGGTGAGTAGTGAGAAAATCCTAGCCCTGCTCTGCCACCTTGGGCAAGTCACAACTTGAGGACCATGTTCTCAGCTGTTAAATGGTACTTTCTGGCTGCCTACTCAACTCACAGTTAATTGTGAGGCCAAGAAGATAAGCCCTTTGTGAATAAGACCTAACCAGAGTCTGCAAGTGGTAGAGAGATTGAAGAGTGCCAAAACCATGGAACAGCCTAAAGAGTCAGACGGCTGCCCGGATCCTTGTGCATACCTACCTAGGTGGTGGTGGGAGGGGCAGGGGTAGTTGCTTCTGGGGACCGGGGCCCTCTGCCAAATCTCTCTCCTTTGGCTGTAACCACAAACTCTTTCGGGTTCTGTTCCTTATTTCCACTATCTGTAAGGAGAGGAACAAGTATGTGCACATGCATGAGTAGGAGGCCAGGAGAAACTCAGTGGGAAAGAGCTGTTATACGAGAGGTAGTTGGGAGAGCAAAGGTACCATAAAAATCCATAAAGAGTGATCAATGAGATACTTGGCCCTAAAGTTGTCTGTCCCCAGACGACACTTCAGAGGTCTTTTGTAGTAAGGAATCTGACTCTATGTGTTGCTGTTTGGTTGATGACAGCTTTGAAGCATCACTCCCTCTTTCTTCTCCATCCGAGCAAGCTGTTAAAAAAAAAAAAAAAAGCCTGGGTGCTCTCTATTTTGGTGCTGGCAGGAGATTCCAACCGTGAGCACTGGGTATCCTCATCCCAGCCCCACCCGCTAATCACAACAAAAGCCCCAAGCTAGTCTCCATTCTTGGCTCTCTCCAGCCATTTTCTGACCAGCTGCAAGGCCTTCCTTGCTCCCACAGACAGCCTCAACTATGTGATAAACCTTTTTCATAGGTGTGGGAAACTGAATTGTCATAGGCAGTTAGTGGGTCTAGGTTATAGCTCCTTGGGTCAGAATTAAATCACTTTTACTCGGCACTGCACACATAGCACCTAGCACAATATCTGAGATGTGGTAAGTGCTAAACAAATATTTTTTGAGAGAAATGTACACAATGTATCTGTATGCTCACTCCAATTCTAATATTAAAAAATGATATGACACAAAATTCAGCAATAGGGGAATTGATAAAGTATTCATGGGATTCTAATACAGTGTAAGAATGAATCTGACCTAGAGAGACATCCAAAATGTGTCAGATAAAGGGAAGATGCAGCACGATATGTAGAGTACGAGCCCAGTTTTACTTGAAATATAGATAGTGTGTACACAAGAAAAGCGGAGGGAAGACCAC
>RJWJ010037216.1:0-15653 GCA_004363605.1 Indri indri | reverse complement strand
TCTCTGCATACACACATCCCTGGTGTCTCTTCCTCTTCTTCTAAAGATACCAGTGCTATTGGATCAGGACCCTATCCTTATGACCTCATTAACATTAATTACCTCTTTAACGTAAAGGCCCTGCCTTCAAATGCAGTCACATTGAGAGTTGGGGCTTCAACATGTGAATTTGAGAGAGACACAGTTCAGTCATAATCCAAGCACAAAGACAGCTTCTAGAATACTAGCAGTTTTTTGTTTATCTGAATGCTGGTTCCCTGTGTTACATCTGTATTTAGTTTCTAAAAATTAATTGATCAGTTCACACACAGTAATGTATTTTCTGTATGTATATTAAAAGTTAAAGTTAACTTTATAAATATAGACAGGAATTCTTTGTAAGTATTTTGAAAAAGTTAAAAATGAGCAAGAATCCATCACCCAGAAAAAGAGCATTTGCCCCACATCTTCCTCTGTACAGAATCCCGAAAGCATGGGCTCTAGACTTAACCAGACCAAATTTGAGACCCAGTTGCACACTGCAGTGGTTAACAACTTACTTTTTCCAATGTCAGTTTCCTCAAAAGTGGAGCAACTTGCCTGGTAGGGTTGTTGTGAGAAATAAAGTACTCAATAAACAGCACCGTGATAACTCATTGCTCCGCCTCACTTCAAACCTTCTCCTTGGAGTTCCAGTTAAGGGTAGGGAAGGAAGAAAATCTTGAGTAAATCTCAAAGATGATGTGGGCTGTTTTCTAGAGACTTAAAATCCTACTGTATAGAGGGAAGTTTGTTTGAAAAGCTGGGAATTCACACTGCTTTCAAAGAGAGCAACACATTATTTGGCAACATCCCACAGTTGTTACAGGAAAAAAGGTTGAAGCAAGACTTAAAAGACCAAAGTGAAAGGATTCCCAGGTATAAAGTCTCCAATTTAGGTTCTCCTTTTTGTTGTTCCTCCAAAGTGGAATTCCCTTCTCTTTTCCTCTCTGTAAATAAGACTATCTCAGAATTCTTTATGGTTCACCTAAATGCCACTAAATCTATGATCCCACCATCTCTGGTAGTTTTAACCCATATTAACCGTCTCCTTCTTTGAACTCCTGTGGCACTATTTATGGTACTTCTGCTGTTTCTTAATCGCGTTGTAATTGCATTACTCTTGAAACTGTCTTTTCAATGAAATTACCAGCCATTAAAGAGCAGAGACTTCCCTTCCCAGTATTTTCTGCCTAGATTGTAAGGTCAGGGAAGAGGCCATCCTGTCTTCTGCCTTTATTTTATTTATTTATTTATTTTTTTGCCACAATTTTAGCTTAGGGCAGTGCTTGGAGTGTGGTGCACATTAATTGCTGTTGAATGAAGGCACAGTTACGGGTGTTAGCATGGGATGGCACAGGGCTGAAGCAGTCCCCGAAGTGTTTCAAAGAAGGTCTAAACAGCAGGCAAAAAAGACTTTGCTGGAAAAGTCGATGACACACTGTTATGGGATTATGCTAAGAGCTAAAAGAAATGGATCAGCTGGTGATCATTTTATTCTCTCAAGAATGAGGACTGAGACTTAAACTTCAAATTCCTAGGGTCTTTCCTATCTGTTCTCACCTTCAATGAAGTGTTAGAGTCTATAAAATATGATACCATGTATGTTTTGTTTACTATCTTTATCACAAAGCATATTGCATGCCCTTCTCTAAGTAATTATTATTTTTGAAAGCATTTTTAATGGGTACCAAATAATCCAACATAGACATAGACCATAATTTATGTTTCCATTCTCCACTCTGGGAAATTTAGGTTGTTTCCAAGTATCCCTACTGTAATAATGCTTTGTTTACTTTGTACATAACTTTTTCTGATTATTTCCTTAGGATAAATTCCAAAGAATTCTAGAAGTGGGTTACTAGGTCAAACTGCATGAACACATTAAAGACTTTTTTTTTTTTTTTTTTTACTTTTTGCTAAATTGCTTTTCAGAATTTACATTACCACTAAGAATATATCGGAGTATCTGTTTTAAAACAAAGAGCTACCTTTAAAAAATGAAAGAAACTACATTCCAGATGTAAAGAATTACTAAAATAAACAAGTAAATAAAGATGGAAGATCTCCATTCCAAGTGATGCTTAAATTTTTTTAGTAGGGATAATAGTGACAGAAGTAGTGATCATGAGTATACACTATTTATCTTCTTATTCAACTTTTGACTACTGCCATAGTCCATCAGGCTGCTATAACAGAATACTATAAACTGGGTGGCTTTTGAGCAACAGATATTTATTTCTCACAGTTTGGAGCTAGGAAGTCCAAGTTCAAGGTGCCAACAGATTCAGTGTCTGGGGAGGGCCCGTTCCTCACAGACAGCACCTTCTCACTGCATCCGTACATGGTGGAAGGGGCACGCTAGCTCCCTGAGGTCTCTTCTACAAGGCCACTAATCCCAATCATGTGGGCTCTGCTCTCATGACCTAATCACCTCCCTAGAGGCTCCACCTCCTAATAACATCAGCTTGGGGGTTTAGGGTTTCCATATATGAATTTGGCAGAATGCAAATACTCAGACCATAGCAATTACACAACATAAGAACTCCCAATGAAAAAATGGCCTAGGCTCTCAAAATTAAGGAAAAGTATACCTCGATTTGTAAGCTGGAAGATTATGCACACTGAATACTACCAGATATATATTTTTAAACAACTGAAACCTGTGGCTCTATTTTGTGACTGTGAATCACTCAAAATATGGATTGAGTCAAGTAATGAGTTTGAGTGTACTAAAATAAACCTTGTCAGGATGTTTCTAATGTGATTCTGGAAACAAAGATGTCTTATTGTAGGCTTTCCTGTCCTGCCCTTTCGGACAAGTGAGACAAACATGAGAATTCACAAGGACTCTCTCCTCTCTAGAGGGAGCTGAATCTGGGAGTGGGTGACGAAGGCGTGAGGGTTCAATTCTGTAGTCAGGAAGGGGCTAAGGATAATAAGCCTTCCTAGTTCTGGTGCGAGGGATGGAAGGAGTCACAATAGTGGGTTTTTCATGGGGACAGAGCTCTCCCATGGTGGAGTTCCCAATCAGAAAGTCCTGACAGAAGGTCTCTTTCTTTGACTTCTAAAACTCCACAATTTTGGTTTCCCTCCAACTTCTCCGATAGCTACTTCTTGTCCTCATTTGTGAGCTTTCTCCACCCACCTCCTACATGTTGGCTTTCCTTAGGATTTTGTACTTTTCTTCTTACTTTGCATTCCTCACTTACAGCATCTCACTCACTTCAATGCATTTACTATCTATCTATCTATCTATCTATCTATCTATCTATCTATCTTTCCATCAATCATCTAGCTGTGCTAATGGTTCCCAAATCTACACCTCCAGCTCCGAAAACTCATGTGCCCAGAAGCCATATATTCTCATGGCCTCCTCGGTCTCCTGGGCTCCCACTTCCTTATGCTGTTGTGTGCCAAGCCCATGGTAAAGCTTGGCCCATCCTTGGCAAAGTAACTCTTCACATGGGACTGAGGGCCACAGTAGATTTTAGACTTTACTGAGGACTGGGGCAGGGACAGAGAAGAGTTGAGTTTATCACATAGGAATGTCAACAGCTTCATAGAGAAGTTCAGCACCAAGAAGGCTTCCGCAGTCCTGAGATGTCCCGTGGCCACCCACACTGGGGAGTTAGCCTGGTGCCGTGTCCATCTAGAGCTAGCCTCATTTGGTCCTCAGCTGTAATTCCCTCTACCGCCTTCTCCCTCCCTGCGTTCACCACTACCTTCCCTGTCACCCACAGCAACAAACAAGTCGTGGATTTTATCTTATGCCTGATGGTTTTAACAAATCTCTTCTCTGGAGGTTGGCAGCTGACACCAAATTCTCAGAGCGCCACCTTCTTGTGAAGCATTTGTCAAGGCAGTTTTACTTTAAAAAGGCACATCCTTCTCTTACTATCCTTCTTTTGTGTCATTTTAAATACAGACAAAACATTTCTTTCTGACTCACATAGTATCTAAAATGAACGTCTGATTGTGTCACTCCTGTTTTAATACCTTCAATGGTTCCCCGTCATCCTCAGAATAAAACCCAAATTCTTTACCTTAGCTTTCAAGGTCATGGTTACTGAGGCCAGTGCACCTGTCTGGCTTTATTCGCTTTCTTCTCTCCTCATATCTGTGCTACATCAATAAACTGAGCATCTCAGTTCTTCAAACGTGCCATGATCTTTTTGTTTCTGGGCCAAGGCACATGTGATTTCTAAGCCAAGAAGCATCTATCTCAGCCACTACCTCCCCCAACCCTACTCCCAGCTTTTTTGCCTGACTAAATTCTAGTCATCTTTAGCTCTCAACCTAGATATCATTTCCCCTAAAATGCCTTTTCTGACCCCCAAAGTCTGATAGTACTTTTCATTCAGTACTCTGCATTATACATGCCTCCATCCCACTTGATAGGAAGTTTTTTGAATTCAGGGACCATATCTACTAACTTCCTGTTTCTGAAGCCTAGCATAGACAGCACTCAGATAACAACCAGATGGTTTAATATTAAGGTCGGCAAATTTTTGGTATAAATGCCTAGATAATGTTTTCATCTCCGATACTCAACATTGTTATTGTAGCATGAAAGCTGACATAGGGAATAGGTAAATGAATGGGCATAGCTGTGTTCCAACAAACTTTCTTTACAAAAATAGACGGGAGGCTGGATTAGGTCCAGGGGAAATCCACGGGTGTCTCCCAGGCTGAGAGCCAGCCTCAGCTGGCTAAGTGGCTGGTTGCAGGGGCATCCTGAGGGGAGGTCGAAGCTTCCTCCATTTGGTCAATGATGCTCTCCATTTCTGAAATCTCCATAGCTATACCTCTTTCCTGTCTACATAAAAACAAATAGTAAAATGAGAAAAGATAAAGTTTTTTTTTTGTTTGTTAAAATCTTTCTAAGATAAAAGTTGAGCTTAAAAATGAGATAAAATTGCTAAGATTTAAAAACAAATATAAAAAGCCAATGAGATAAAAGGTTTAAAAGCATAAAATGATGAAAGATGTACACTAAAAGGCCAACATGCAATGAAAATTTAAAGTAAATGGGATTAAAGGTTAAAGATAAAAATTAAGTACCACTAATTGAAGGGATAAAAATTATAACTTTCTAAGAATTAAGAAGATCAAAGAACTGTTTTAAAAAGAGAAGAACAAAAAGTGTTGAGAGTACAAAAGGTAAATTCAAAGAACAATATAAAAAAGAATAATGTAAAGACAGAATGGCTGAAAGCAGGAAAAAAATCTCAAAACCAGGACTGGAGGAAGGAGGGATGGCAGCCTCGTCTTGGAAAGAGCCTCCATCTTGTGTGGGGATCAGAAAGCCCCACTCCAGACAGGGTCCACTGCAGGCTAGAAGCAGGGACTGAAGCTCTTTTCTGAAAACACTCAAAGAACTGGGTTGGGGAGCCCAGGGGTCCTGGCTGCATAGCATCACTGAGTCACAGAAAACTTCCCAGAAGACCACCTGGAAGAGGAATTAGCCATTATGGATGAGGTCGAATTTCAGAATATCTGGTTTAGATAATTTTCTCTTCTTTCCATCAAATATGAAAAAAATGAGAATAAAAATTCCCTCTATCAAGTATATTATACCATACATGTACATATGTGTGTATGAAAATTATATTAAAATTTTACACAAAATTGTATTAAAATTATGTGTACAAAAATTGTGTATATGAAAATTTTGTATATTATATATAATTGTGTATATTTTATACATATATATGGCCTTACACATATATGTATAAGCATTGTATTTGTTTACACCTAAGTCAGATCTTTCGGCTTCCAGCCAAAAATACGAATACACACACACACACACACACACACACACACACATACACATATACAAACACATAGACATACGTGCACATACCCACATTACAACTTGCTGAGATCACAATAGTAACTTGACCATACTGTCCAGGGAGCTGACCACTCTCCTCCGGAAGGTTAGCATTTACTGACATGGACAGGGAATTCTACACCTCTTCCCTTTCTCAAGGGAAGAGCTACCCAGAGGGGATTGCGCAGTAGCCTCAAGGCAACTGTTGCTTTCCTTTGGAAATTGCTCTAAGTTTTCCAGGTCATTAAGTGATTGACAGTTGTTTTCATATATATACATATAGGTGGTTTGTGGCAGAATATAAGTAGCAATATACCAAGTGGCATTAAATATAGCCTAGTGGCATTAAAGAATCAGTAGAACTTCTAAAGATGTTTAAGTTACACCCAAGGAGCAACACAGATACATAGGAGACCTGAGTTAGTAAATAGACATCATTTTTTAAAAATTCAAAGCACAAATTCTTCTAAAATACATGGAACATATACCTAGAACAAAAATAGATGTCTAGAAATAAGTCTTCATTTACCTTTGGGGATCTTTGGTGCCCCTAAACATTAATTTTACTTGCTATTTAGCAATTGTTTGCTGTTTTAAATAGTAACTGACATTATAATTAGAAAAATGAAATTGATTTATTCATTATTAAGAATGAGGTGATATATATCTTTAAATAACCTGTGATCAACAGAATTCTCTGTTTTTAACATTAAAATGGAGATAAATGATTAAACACTTTTGGTTTTGACTAGATGTTTTTAGGCAATGAAATACTTCTATCCAAGTTTCTGAGTAATACCCTTAATATAATTTCAAGCTGAAAAATTCAGCCCTGGTGGAACAAGTACTATGTAAAAGTGATAAAATGAAAACCAAGAGTCTCAAGACTTCCCGCATACACAAAGCACGCTAAGGCTTCGTAGCAACACCTGTCATCCATCCTGTGGACAGACAAGATAGATTTGATTAATTCTGCAGGCTCATTAAGTGTCTCTCTATTCGTCACCCTCCAGGTTAGGTCCTCAGAAAACCATATGTCCCACTGAAGAGACATCTTCCTGGGTAGAGGTGGTCTGGCGTCAGGTCATGAGTAACAGAAGAGCTGCATTTTCTACAAAAGAGCTCTCAAGTCCCCCAGTGTGGTGGGAGGTGTGAGGGGGTGGAATGGAGGGAAGTTCAGCTTCCAAATGTGACTAGATTATTTTTTTTAAAAAACATATGAGATAATTGTCTTGCCATTAGAGTAGGCATCTTGGAAAACGTTCTCTGACTTCACAGTGGCTCTCTTTCTGTATGTATGTATACAAAAAGAGAGCTATCATCAGGCCAACTGTTGAATCTGAGTGGCGGGTATGTTGGTGTTCATTGTACCATTCTATTTTCTAGATGTTTAAAATTTTTCATGGCCGGGCGCAGTGGCTCATGCCTGTAATCCTAGCACTCTGGGAGGCTGAGGTGGGTGGATCGTTCTGAGCTCAGGTGTTCGAGACCAGCCTGGGCGAGAGCGAGACCCTGTCTCTACCAAAAATAGAAAGAAATTAATTGGACAGCTAAAAATATATATAGGGAAAATTAGCTGGGCATGGTGGCACATGCCTGTAGTCCCAGCCACTCGGGAGGCTGAGACAGTAGGATTGCTGAGCCCAGGAGTTTGAGGTTGCTGTGAGCTAGGCTGACGCCATGGCACTTGCCCCAAGCAAGAGAGTGAGACTCTGTCTCAAAAAAAAAAAAAAAAAAAAACTTTTCATGATAAAAATTCAATATTAAAATCTTCTAGTTTGTGACAAATTTTTGTATTTTGTTCATTGTATGCAGTCATTAAAACTAATTTCTTCAGGTGGGCGCGGTGGCTCACATCTGTAATCTTGGCACTCTGGGAGGCCGAGGCGGGAGGATTGCTTGAGCTCAGGAGTTCAAGACCAGCCTGAGCAAAAGCAAGACCCTGTCTCTACTATAAACAGAAAGAAATTAGCCAAACAGCCAAAAACAGAAAATAAAAATCAGCCAGGCATGGGGGCACATGCCTGTAGTCCCAGCGACCCAGGAGGCTGAGGCAGGAGGATCACTTGAGGCCAGGAGTTTGAGGTTGCTGTGAGCTAGGCTGACGCTACGGCACTCTAGCCCAGGCAAGAGAGTGAGACTCTGTCTCAAAAAAAAAAAAAAAAAACCAAAACAACAAAAAACTAATCTCTTCAAACAATTTCAGATAGCATATCAAAATGTTCATTATATAATACGTGAAAAGTCAAGCTATATAATTATGTGATTTTAATAATCTAAAACATGATCATATGTTTTATACATGTCCAACAGATATATTTATATATATATGTATCAAGAAAGAAAATGTATCAAATTTACGAATGAGTTTTTCTTTTTGTCTGTTTTCTAAAATGAACATGCACTATATACATACGAAAAAATGTTATTAAAATAATTTGATTTTCTACTTCAGTATAAATGCTAGCATGTTAGAGAATGTATCATTAGACCAAATTTGTAATATGAATGGATAAGTAAGAATGGAACCTGGTTTCACATCAGTAAATGTCTAGAAATGGATCATGCGACACAAATAAAAATCTACTAGGAAAGACCAGGTGAAATAGAACTATGTGTTAAGTACTGTGTTTACTTATTAAGACTGGACTTTACTTCAAACAAACCTAGTCAGGACTTACTTGTGACTGCTTTCGCATTTAGAAAGCTCTTTTCTTTTAACTGCAGTCAATTGAATTCTCACACAAACGCACTGATGTTGGTATGCATGTCCTCACTTTACAGGTGAATGAGCTGAAGTTCACAGCTCTAACACCCAGCATTGCGTATGAACTTCATGGAAATGATTTAACAACAAGATATCATCTTTATGTATAGTCCACGATATGAACTTTATGGTTTCAAAGAATATTAGGGTTTTTGCTTGTTTTGAGATGGAAGTTGAGTTCTCATAGGAGAATTTCTACATTTAGACATTACCCAACTTTTCTCCTTTGAGAAATATCCTCCTGTAGCAAGCCTTTCAACGCCAATCCAGCTTTGACACCCTGAATGGCACATTAGAAGCTCTAAAAAGCAACATATCTTTAAAAATAAAGTTCAAGCTAGAAGCCTGGAGGTAGGGAGGTGGGCTTTTTAAATATATATAATTGCATAAGTGGTCTGGTGTGCTAATGAGAAGAGTCACAATAAAAAGAAAGTGAAGAAATCCGAATCTGACTGATCCCCATGTTTGTAGTTGACTCAATCTGCTGGAGCCTCTATTTAAAAGTTTACATCTTTTAGTGGAAAAATTAATTTCTCTTTCACAAGTTCCACTCACATTTTGTTGCTAATAAAACCAAGGATGTAAATACTATTAAGTACAAAACAGCCTGCTGCATAATTGTTTCAAAGCAATTACAGATTATATCGAGCCATTCGTGGAGCAGAAACAGTTTTTTCCAAGACACCAGCTCCCTGTACCTTGAAATTTTATTAGTCTAAGAATTTCATGCACCATATGTTAGAATATGAGACTAGCTGCAATTGAACAAACAACTTTCTGATATATAAGTGAATGATAACCTGATTTTAAATGTGTTTATCTAATGAGATAGTAACTGTAATTTACAACACATATAAAAACCCCCACTGTGACTCCTGGTGCACCTTTTGGCTAAAAAGGGTGATGCACGGAGATATGCTAATGACGATCGTCTTGGTTTTTACCAAGTCAGTAATAAAATTTGCATTTGATATTGTGCACAGTAAACTGGGTTATTAGCCTTGAAAATGAGTCTCATAAAATTTAAATATAGGCTTAAATCATATTAACTGTCCTGTAGGTTTTCTGAGAGGCTTTAAAGCGTTGTGTTGCCTCCATAGTGTAGGGAATGCAGATGTTTGTGTGCCTTCAAGGGGGCCCCCAAAAGGATACAAACGAGAACTTGAGAGATGCACTAGAAAAGCATCCACCGTTGTGCTTCCGGCTTTGAGGACCCGGCTCGGATCAAGTACCTGTAGATCAAGAAGGCTGGGGAAGGTGGGTCTTTCAAAAGAAGCCTGCTAAGGGGTTTCTGGCTAAAGAGGTAGCCAGGCTGGCCAATACATCCCTGCACAAGGACTGCTTGGACCATCAACAACAGGACTTTGAACCTCCCGTGATTGACGATGCAGGAATGCTGACAGCTGTGAAATGCCACTTATCCTCAAGACAGACATCGAAGGTACAGATTAAAGGCTGAAAGACCTCGCGGACACAATTTCTCCAGTAACTTCCGACTGCAGTGCCCTGCTTCTCGGTCCACACTAAATCAAAACTAGACACTGTTAGGAGAAAGAAATGCATTTGAGGATGCAGATACTTCCTTGCTGACCGCCTGCCCTGGCGCTGGGCATCTGTCGCTAAGTAGCCTTGCAGGGCCTCCCCCGCAATTCACCCCTGAGCCATCACTGTCCGACTCCTGCCCAGCCAAGACATGAGGACTCCCTTGGGTGCGTAACCAGCCGGGCCAACGCTGACTCCCAGGGGGCACAGGGCCCTCCACTTCCAACTCCAAGACTCTCATTGGAAGACTGACAAGACTAATTCTTTTAAAAATTTCTACCCAGCCAGATTTGCCACGCCTTACATACATCTCTGTTTTCCTTGATCATTATCCAAGATCTAAGCTCCTCCTGAATATATCCCCTTCCTTTCTCCCGAATCAACTTCCTTCTCCACTCTTCTTTCTCCCAGATTTCCACTCTTGCTCCACAAGTAACAGATGCATGTATGTTCTCAAGTTCTTCACTGAGCACTCACTCTGCTCCCTGGCCTCGAAAGAACCCTGGCTTACCCAGGGAATAATGCTGCCCTCAGCCTCTCAAGGGGAAGCAGCTAATTTCTCCCCAGTTCACATGCTGCAAAGATAATGGGAGGCTGCTGTTCATCCTTGTGACTCAGCGCTGCCCATTTAGACCGATTCTTCCACCTTGATGTGAAAAATCCCTGCTCCAAGGAGTCGTCTGTCCATGCCACTCTCTCACGCATCCGTTTTGCTAACATCTACTCTTCCTCTCCTTCTTCATGGAAGATTTTAGCACCTGGTTCAAAACTTTCTTCCCCATTGTTCTGTTTTGAAGAAGTTTCATCTAAAATCCTAACGTCTCAGTATTCTCTCCTCCTAAGCTCTCATGACTGACAGCCTCCATTCACAAACCGCGAATTCACACTCCCATGGATGCCACATAGACCTTGTAATCTCCCAGAACTTCTCGGTCTCTGAATGAATGATTCGGAAAGTTCACTCTCTGATCACACCCTCCTGACCTGTTTCCTGATCTATCGCCTCCTTGGGACCTCTACTCCTCTGCCCCATCTGATTTCTCCCAGCTAGAAGCCCTCCCTGGCTTAACTGCTTGCTTAAAATTCTGTAGCACTCTAACCCTACCACTTCGACCAAACGCCTTTTGTCAGGGCCATTAATAAACTGCACATTGCTAACTCTAAAGGAAACATTCCCATTTATTCCTAACTTACCCACTTAGCAGCATTTCATTTGTCTCCAGTGAACCCTCCCCCTTCATGATATCCTGCTCTTGTGGTGTCTGTCCTGCCTTCTTGTGTTGTACCTTCTAATGAGCTGCTCAGTCTTAGGTGCTTTGGGTGCCCCTTTTTCTCTTCCTTTCCTTAAATGTCGCTGTCTCTCGGGATTTACTCCGAGGTCCTCTCATTTTTTCTGACTCAATAGGCCACCCCTGTGTGTTCTCATTAACTCCCATAGCTTTATGCAAGGTCTATATGCTGATAACTCCCAAACCAATATCTTCTCAGTCATACACACACATACACACACATGCACACACACATGTATGTTCCAATTTGGGCAAGTTATTTCTCTGTGCCTCAGTTTTCTCATCTATAAAATGGGAATATTTATAGTACCTAACTGTAAGTTTGTTGTGAGTAATAAATGAGTTAATTCAAGTAAGCGCTTAGAATACTGCTTAGTATTTGTTAAGACTCACTACATTTTTCCTATGATTATAATTATTATTATCATTATTACAGGGCATCTCTTTTCAGGTGCCTCATAAGGGCCCGAAACTCAATAGACTAGAAAATGGAACTTACTAGCTTTCCCCTTAAGCTATCTCTCAGAAGAAGCTGAGTCTCCTAGCTCAATGAAAGACTCAATTCATTTGTTCAAACCAGAAATAATTCATTTCTCCTCCTTTAGTCCACACATTCAATCAACCACCAAGTCTTAGAAATTGTGCTTCTTTTCAAATCTATTCCCTACACCAGCTGTGATTTCCCCAAATGGAGCCTTCATTGTGCCCAGGTCCCTGTAGCAGTCCCACAGCCAATATCTTTGCCCACACAGCACATTACCTGGATGACCTTCCACAGTCTAAATAGAAAATATCGGTTTTCTAATATCAGCCCTTTTAATGATCCCCCCATTGCCCTCAGGATAGAATCTAAATTCTTTAGCCTCATAGCACCTCCAGGCCATTTTTAATGTTCATGTCTTATTCTCCCATATCCACACTAAGCCCAGACTCTGTGCTCACAGTCAGCAAACTATGGTCCATGGGCCAAATCCAGCCCACTGCCTGTTTTTGTGTGGCTTACAAGCTAAGAATGGTTTTTACATTTTAAAATGTGAAATATGAAAAGAAACAAAAAGCCAAGACAATTAGCTTTTCATCAAGAAGAGCTGCTTGCAGAGTTTAGGATAGTACCTACACATGGGCCCACAAACCCCAAATGTTCACTATCTGGTCCTTAACAGAACAAGTTTGCCGGCCTCTTGCTCTGTATCCATTCACGAAACTTCTCTCAGCTCCTCAGGGAACCGAGCTTCAGGACCTTTGCACGTGCTCCTTGCTATGCCTTATCCCCAGCCCTGACTTTTGTCCATCTTTCAAATATTAGCTTACATGTCACCACTGTCAGCCAGACTTCCTGATTCTGTAAATTCTGATTGAATATCTAAATGCTCCCAGCAAGCTTTCAAGTTTTCCTTTCCCACCATCTATTACACATGAGGAGATTCTTCATTCTGAAGCTCCTAGAGTAGTACAAGGCACCAACAGGCATTCAGCAAGCATTTGTTCATTGAATTAATTTAAAAGGTCAGTTTATACCTTTCCTTGTCATAAGCAAGAACACATTGTGTTATAGTTACCTATTTGTCTTCTACATCATAGAATGTGTGTCTCTTCATTGTGTGCTTTATCTCTGCATCCCTCGACTCTAATACTCTACTAACAAGAGACATTTATCTCTACGTCCCTAGCATCTAGTTGTGGCACAGGCTAAATGCTGAAAAACTATTGAAAACAACTAGTGCATGTCTTTAATAACAATAAAGCCACGCTCAGCTAATCCTGCATGCTGTGGAAATCCAAACGGTGAAAAGGGCTTATAATAATTGTTATGGAAGCAGATTAGAATTTCCAAGCCATGTCTTCCAGGAGAGGTAACACCTCTTAGCCACTCTTTCTGCAATTCCAGAGCCTACCAGCAGGTGTCAGTAAATACATTTTAGGTTATCTATAGGTTCAGGCATGAATAACTGAGAGGTAAGATTAAAATTATATCCAGACGAGATTGAGACTTTCAACCAGAGAAGACATTCTGAAGCTATACGTATATCTCTCTGGTTTTTGGATCCTTTGTACCCTGCTTCTTCCTGATTCTTTCACATAACTTTCAGGTCTTTCCTCCTAAATGTCAGAACAGAAAAGATGGGCAGGGAATGGTGGCTCACGCCTGTAATCCTAGCACTCTGGGAAGCAGGGGCAGGAGGAGTGCCTGAGCAAGAGTGAGACCCCACCTCTCCAAAAAATAGGAAAATTAGCCAGGCGTGGTGGTGTGTGCCTGTAGTCCCAGCTACTCAGGAGGCTGAGGCAGAAGGAGCGCTTGTGCCCAGGAGTTTGAGGTTGCAGTGAGCTATGATGACGCCACTGCACTCTAGCCAGAGTGACAAAGCAAGACCCAGTATCAAAAAAAGAAGAAGAAAAGAAAAGAAAAGATAAAACAAAATAGATTGCTACAGTTTTTCTCCCTTTTCTGCATAAATCTACACCAAATCTTGTGACAGCTTCCTCCATTCAGGATATAGTTTCTATAGGATCAGGATGGAGTAGAAAGGAGAAAAGAGAATTCAAGAAACCTCTTAGAAGACTACAGCAAGAGTACTATGAGAAACTCTCACAATTCATAAGTACTGCAGAGTGTCTCCATTATCTGAACCCTCTCAATTTGCAGAATAGGTTCACTCGATTAAAGTTATAGGCTCTGACTCCTGGGAGTTAATTTTTTTTAATTTTCTGATTTTAGTTATATGAAACTCTAAAAAAATAAAACTATAGTAACAGAAAGTAGATGAATGGTTGCCAAAGGTTGAGGGTGGGGAGAGGGGATTGACTGCAAAGAATCCTGAGGAAAGTTTTTGGGTGCTGGAAATATTCTATACCGTATATTGATGGACTCAGATATTTGTCAAAGTTCACTGCACTACACACTTAGATTGGGTGAATTTTATGATAATTATACCTCAAAAAGACAGATTATTTTAAAATACATCTGTAAATGGTGTTTCCACCATTGGTAAAATAATGTTCTCTTGCCATTGCCTACAATGTCCAGAATTTCATTTGAAGTTTTGATACCACGTAAAGTGAGTAGTGGAAGGCAACTTTTTTTTTTTAGGGTTAGTAATAGCATGGCGTATTGTTAAAAACAGCACTGGGAGATTTAAGTAGAATGTATCTTTCACATTTAGTAGCAAAAAGATGGGCTCAGTAGCTAAAACTTTCCTAGTAGTTCTCAAGAGTTAATTTTTTATGGGCCCTTGTTCTGCATAAACTGACAATCAGCTGTGGTGAAGAACAGGCTAAAGTCAATTAGGATCAGACATCAGCTTCACACACCTACCCAAAATAGTACTAGGTAGCCCCCGCTGGTGTGTGCTGTGTGTGCGCATGCGCCCTCACTCTCTGCATGTGTCTGCGCATGCATCCTCACTCTCTGCATGTGTCTGTGCATGCGCCCTCGCTCTCTGCATGTGTGCGCATGCGCCCTCACTATCTGCATGTGTCTGCGCATGCGCCCTCACTCTGCATGTGTCTGCGCATGCACCCTCATTCTCTCCATGTGTGTGCGCGCGCATGTGTGTGCGCGCGCATGTGTGTAGAGCAGGCGGAGGAGGAAACAGAGCTATTTATTTTTTAATTAACAAAATACAAGGGACCTTCATCTTCCTTTAAAAAAATAAAGGAATACATGGATGATTCATAATTTATGTTTCTAATACGTTTTTAACAATGACCATGTATTTCTTAAATAATCAGGGAGGATTTACTATTATAAGGTAGAAAGAGGAGAGTGCTTTCAAAACTTGTAACTTGGGGCCCGGAGTTTTTCCATCAATAATCCCTACCAACAAAAAATTTAAAAACTATTGAGGGACAAATAAAGGCTGCAACTGGTCTTACAACAATCTTCTGCATCAGAGGATTGTACACACTAGCTGCCACCACACGGAAGTGTTTCTCATATGCGATTTCCCAGACTAAGTTAGTATTTGAGGTGTGCGGGTGCAGTTTTTCCACTCCGTGCAGCCTTTTACTTAAGGGCATTTTGAAGAGTCCAATATGTATGTAACAGAAAGCAAACATTTTGTGTCAACACGTTCAAGTGACAGCTGCCTCCGACAAAGGCATTGCCACATATATTTATTTCATTCTGATCTGACACGAATCGAGTACTATTAACATCACCACACCTAGAGCCTTCATTTAGTTAGGCTGCTTGCCAGACTTG
>RJWJ010037215.1:0-15687 GCA_004363605.1 Indri indri | reverse complement strand
ATATAAAAGCATAAATGATAGTCATTGGGAGAGTTAAAGGATGAAGAGCTACGTAGGAATGGAAGTATCCTCATCTTATGAAGGATGATGGACAGAAGGTAATGTTTAGGATTACTAGAATAATAAATCAAAGGGCAGTAATATTATGTATATATAATGGTAATTAATGGAGAAACTGAAAATAGTGTTATCATTAAATTAGAAAAGATGATTTTACCTGTGAGATGTTAAATGTGACAAGTCCTAATCAATCAAAGCAGAAAATCAATTGAGAGACCAAGAAAAAGTAGGAGAAATACATTGCTTAGAAATATAGAGAAAAACTAACATAGAAACCTTTTTTAAAATTTATGAAGAAGACCCCAAAGGCAATCACAGCAACAACTAAAATGAATAAATGGGACCTGATCAAATTAAAAAGCTTCTGAACAGCCAAAGAAACTGTCACAAGAGCAAACAGACAACCTACAAAATGGGAGAAAATTTTCGCATGCTACAAATCCGATAAAGGGCTGATAATTAGAATCTATCTAGAACTCAAGAAAATCAGCAAGAAAAAAAAAATCAAACAACCCTCTCAAAAAGTGGGCAAAGTACATGAACAGAAACTTTTCAAAACAGGATAGAATAATGGCCAAAAAACATATGAATAAATGCTCAACATCTCTAATCATCAGGGAAATGCAAATCAAAACCACAATGAGATATCACATCTCCAGTGAGACTGGCCTTTATCAAAAAGTCCCAAAACAATAAATGTTTGTGTGGATGCAGAGAGATAGGAACACTAATACACTGCCAGTAGGACTGCAAACTAGGCAACCTCTGTGGAAAGCAATATAGAGATACCTTAAAGAGATACAAGTAGAGCTACCATTTGATCCAGCAATCCCATTACTGGGCACCTATCCAAAAGAACAAAAGTCACTCTATGAAAAAGACACCTGCACCCAAATGTTTATAGCACCACAATTCACAATTGCAAAGATGTGGAAACAACCCAAGTGTCCATCAATACATGAGTGGATTAATCAAATGTGGTGTATGTATACCATGGAGTACTATTCACCTTTAAGAAACAATGGTGATATAGCACCTCTTGTATTCTCCTGGATAGAGCTGGAACACATTCTACTAAGTGAAGTATCCCAAGAATGGAAAAACAAACACCACATTAATTCACCATCAAATTGGTATTAACTGATCAACACTTAAGTGCACATATAAGAATAGCATTTATTGGATGTCGGGCAGGGGGAAGTGGGGAGGAGGGGACGGGTATATGCATACACAAAGAGTGTGATGTGCACCATCCGGGGGATGGACACACTTGAAGCTCGGACTTGGGGGGGGGGGTGGCAAGGGCAACATAGGTAACCTAAACATCCATATCCCCATAATATGCTGAAATTAAAAAAAAATAATAGTTAAATCAATTCCCCCAGGAGATTGACATGGACTTCTGAGAAGTAGGTCAGAATTATTGCTGTTCATTATAATCTTTCTCAGTAAAATTTGATTGTTTAATAGAATACAGCATAGTTTTGAGAAAAACTATATAGAATACCTTTAAAATTTTGAATAAAAAAAAGGACTTTTCTTGAAATCTGATAAATTTGATAATGCTTTCTTTTCCTGAGAAGAATCAAGAATGAAAGAACAAGAAGTGAATGCTGACTATTTTCCCCATAATAGCTTCTTGCCCTTATTTCTAATAATTATACATATATTTTGAAGCATAATAAAACACCCTCTGAAACATTTTTTTTGTTTTTATTTTCGTTTGGTTGGGTTTTTTTCCCTTGAGACACAGTCTCGGTCAGGCTCCCTGGGTAGAGTGCAGTGGCATCATCATAGCTCACAGCAATGTCAAAATCCTCTGGCTCAAGAGATCCTCCTGCTTCAACCTCCCAAGTAGCTGGGACTACGGGCAGCGCCATCATGCCCGGCCATTTGTTTTTTTCTATTTTTGGTAGAGACAGGTTCTTGCTCTTGCTCAGGTTGATCTTCAACTGCTGAGCCCAAGCGATCCTCTTGCCTTGGCCTCCCAGAGTGCTAGGATTATAGGCATGAGCCACCACACCTGTCCTGAAACATTGTTTTGTAATGATTCAATACTGACCTCATGAAACTAACATTTTAATTGAGGGTACAATTGAAAAGTAATGACATTAAAGTTTGATAAGCATTTCAGGCAAAATACACCATAGTGTGGACTTACCTAGCAATAGTGGCTTACCTGGCCAAGGCCAGATCAAGGAATATTTACTTGAAAAATCCATATTTTAGTAGAGGATTTGTGATCAAGGATTCATTTCTGTGACACTATATAGAACACTATATCTGGAAGGTATTGGGTAATTCTAGACATTTAAAAGCATGAATTACCCTCCTGAAAGGTATTTGCCTACCAGTAACCATTCTGATGGGCATTTGGTATGGAGTTCCTCTGTTTATCAGTGGCCTTTAACTGTTACCATTTGTAAATGTGTAGGGTCTTCAATAGCAACGGTTTCTACTCTGGCAATTTTTAGAAAATGAAACATAAAATTCATACTCATTGCAAATCTATTTTTTAACACACAATTATAGAGAAATTAGGGAAAATATAAAGAACTTGGCACAGTGGCTTGGTCCCATAATCCCAGCTACTTGGGAGGCTGAGCTAGGAAGACGGCTTGAGGCCAAGAGTTCAAGACCCAGTCTCTAAAAGTATGGAAAAAAAAAATTACCTGGACATGGTAGCATATATCTGTAGTCCCTGCTACACCGGAGGCCCCCTTTTCTTAAAAAAAAAAAAGAAAAGAAAAGAAAAAATAGATACAGAGAAGTTCCTTTTTCCTGAACATTTGTGGACTTGATATTATATTGATCCCTAGTTAAGTCTATGTTTACTACAAACAAGAATATTCTTCTATGATACCACAATATAACCTTCAAAATCAGGAAATTAGGCCAGACATAGTGGGTCCTGGTAGTCCCAGCTACCTGGGAGGCTAAGGCAGGAGGATCTCTTGAGCCCAGGAGTTGAAGGCTGTGGTGATGTATGATTGCACCTGTGAATAGCCACTGCACTCCAGCCTGGGTAACACAGTGAGACCCTGTCTCTAAAAATGAATGGAGTGAATAAATAGGTAAATAAATAAATAATCGGGAAATTAGCATTGATACGTTACTGCCATCAAATCTTCAGAGTGCATTAAAGTTTTGTCACACTAACATTTTTTACAGGAAAAGAATCTAGTACAGAATCACACATAGTAATTAGTTCTCCTGTCTCTATGATTTCCCTCAGGCTGGAGCTGTCTTCAGGATGTCTTTGTCCTAATAACTGACACTTTTGAAGATGAGAAAACAGCTATCTTTTAGATTGGCCTTTGATTTGAGATCCTCAGATGCTTCCTAATGATTTGATTCAGGCTATGCCTTTTTGGCAAGAATATCACAAGAATGACACTGTGCTCTTCTCTGTTGCACTGATCAGGTGAGGTATCATATTAGTTTGTTCAATTATTGGTGGTGTTCATCTCGATCATTTGATTAAAGGTGTTTTCTAGGCTTTTCTACTATGTGGTTGGCATTTTCCCTATTGAAATTAATATGTATTCAGTGAGAGGTTACACTCACATTATATAAATATTCCATTCCTCTTTATACTTTCAATTTATTTATTCACCTACTGATATCTAATAGGTTCCATGGTTTTCTATTTTATTCAGTATGTTAGGATCTGTTAATGTCATTATGCATTTAAATTATGTCCCCTGATTTGGTCAGTAGGAGAAGCTCTTTCAAGTTGGCTCCTATGTTCTTTTGCCATGCCCCCATAATTCTTTGACTACTTTGTTTTCAAGGAGCTTTATTTCCATGAGATAACACTAGAATTAAGCATTTCCAAAAAAAAAAAAAATGCCTTGGTTTCTTTTAGCAGAAAATTATGTTTAGAAATCAAGAACTGCATTCTAGCTATGCTTATAATGATTGAAGCGTCACTAATAACAAGTCCTCTCAGTGAATAAACCTAGAGAATGTACGTACAGAATTAAGTCTATTTTTCTATCACCTATTTATCTATCCAACTACTTGTTGAAAATCATATCTTCATCCTGATGCCTTTAGTTCAACACCACAGAATCTGTTCTAGTTTCCTTTCTGTATTCTTAACTTCCTTCTCCATTGATAAGAAACTGGCTTTTATTATTTTTAACATATTTACTTATTTGATTAATTTCCTGTATCTAACTAATCCTCCATCTCAGCTTCTACTCCTCCCTTGCACAGATTCCTTGCACTCCCTGCTTGAGCTCTCAGTTCCGTTCTGGGAAGCCCCCCACCCCATCTGGATATCCTCCTCACCTCTTAGATAATTAGATTTAAGGTGTTTTATAATATATAAAAACCATTTTTGTATGTCTCAATTGTTACCATAGAATTCAATTGATTTAAAACCATTCGATCTTACAATATTTCAGTTAAAACTAACATACATAGAAACATTTTGTTGAATGAATATCATGCATGATTAATATAGACATCATTGTCCATGTGTCACACTGTAGTGACACTATTTCAGGATTATATCCCTCACAGTAGTCAAATTCCACAACAAATTGTCATGCTAAGATAGTTTTTTTCTCATTGGAAAGAGACATTCTATTGTAATATCAAAAACATGTAAGTATTTCAAAAGTTAGTGTGGTTACTTGGTATTCAGGACACAAATATTTCTTAAATATTATTAATATTATGGATAGTCTGGGCTCAAAATAGATCTTTAAATTGTCCTCATGTATAGGCATGAATATGTGACACTTTCAATGTTTATGTCTGTGTGATTAAAGTTAGAACAGGCAAGAGAATTGCCAAGACTCTCATTTCTTTTGAAGAAATAGGTTTTGTGAAACTGTAATTGCTTGCAGAAGTCCATTGATCAGAAAATGAGCGTAACATTTTGGATTAATGCGTAGATTTTTGATCAAGGTATACTGGTTAAAAATTACAGTTCCACTCTCTTACTGTTTGTGTGTTTTGAGAAAAGTTACTAGAGTAATTTGTGTTTCAATTTCCCATCTATAAAATAATGATTAAAGAGTATCTACTTCACTGGGTTTTGATGAAGATTAAATGTGTTACTACATATAAAAGTCTGACATGTAATATGCTCTGTATAAGTGTTAGCTACTATTACAATATAAAAATATACTTTTCTTGTAGATAATAATGTGTGTTCTCAGAGAACATAAAATATAGTCTTTTATTACATTTTCACCTTTCCTTGGAAATCTGTTTATGCTTAACAGTATTTAGAAACCTAATTGGTCATTCCCAACTAATTTACTTATATATGCTAGGACATGTGAATGTTATCTAATTTGATTTTTCTGTTCTATGTCACCTTTACTCTCTCTAATGAATCTCCCTCCAGCCAATTTGAATAAGGAAATTGTTAAGTGGCAAATATTTTAGTGATTTTAGTGAAAGAAACATAGGACTGTGGATATCTGGGGAGAACAGCTTGTATTTGCCAGCAAACTAGCCAGAAGGCACATTTAACGATTTTTTCAATCTTTTTGCATTTGACAAATAAAGAATACCCACTGTTTCATGTTTTTCCAAAGGAAATGTTGCCCACTTTTACTTACTCTTTCACATAGCTCTCTAAACACCTGAGCAATAACTATTTCCTCCTTTTCCTGCCCTGCTTGAGCTACCCATCAAAATCTACTTTTTGTTCTCTTCTGTTTCAGAGGACAGATGTCCTTGATTTGAGTAGACTAGAGCTGATTCCCAATACTGAAGACTATTTCACTATCTATCGCCTTCAAAGACAATTCAAACTAACCTTTCATCCCTCTGCCTTATGGACCATCAATACTGAAATTTGCATTTTTAATGTTATAGCCCTGCTGACCACCACACCCGAAACCACAAGAATGACAGCGTATGCAAAACCATCCTACTGTGCTTTTGCTCACTGCCTTGAGAAATTGACATCCAGTGTAGAAAGACATAGAATTTTGATGCTTCATTTTGAATGGGAGCTTTATAGTTTTGGCATCAGAAAAGAAAAACCTAGGGAGAATTGTTAGCTTATCAAGTTGGATAATACTGAGTTGCTTCCAAACAAGTAGAAAATAATGTGTTGTAGAAATGCTGTAAGCCAGTAATCATGGAGTTGCTCCTGGGTGTGAGTATGCAGTAAAATCTTTGGTGTACTGCATTTGGTTGATCTCAGAAATTTAGATATATTGGACTCAATGTACATTATTCAGACTTTTATTTATAAGATAATTTCAAGAACCAATTAATTGTAGCACAATTTAAAAACCCATGTAAAGGTCTAACCAGAAGAAAACATTATCAGAATTAAAGTCACATATTCTCTCACAAAGACCTTTCAATAGCTCCCAACAAAGAAGGTTGACTCTCTTAGATAGGTACAAAAATACTCATAACATCAACCAACAAACAAGAACTCATTCATTTCATCTATGGTTTGTAGATTTAAGAACTAATTTTGGAAATTAGATGAATTTTCAAGATCAAGTACTGAACAAAGATAGACAATAGTACAGAAAGCCACCTTAAAAAAATATCGTGAGTGCTTTCTATTGCAAAGGATGACAGACAGAGGCATTCGAAGGACAGATTAAAATTTTCTACTTGGGGGAAAATTTTCAAGCCTTACCAATCTTTGAAATATTCTTCCCAATAAGCCACAGATCCATACTCAGATTAAGATTGCCCTTAATAGTAATGAAAAGTGGTGTGAATGAAAACAAAAACAAAACTAAACAATAAAACATGATCGAGTACTAATAATGACATGTTTTGTGTTCATTCAATCAATAATTTTATTGTGATTCTACCATCAGACACTCTGCTAGGCACTTATGGAGCAGCAGTGAATTTTTTAAAAAAAAATTCTTGCCTCTAAAGAAAGTACCCTACAGTATGATATTGGACAAGTTATCTAAACTCTGAAAGTCAGTCTCCTAGAACACAAAATAAAAGTAATAGGAGTAGCTCATCTAGAGGTTGAAAATAAAATAGGTTATTTCCTTGCTCATACTCAATGATCAATAAGTGTTACCTGTTATCCTATCATCATCATTGTTAATCACCATCATCATTACCACCACCAACACCACTACTATCATCACAGGAACCCTATTTCAAAAAGAAATGAGCATGAATTTTAGAGCTGTTCCAGTTACTTAATATCTTTAGGAACAATCCTCTTCTGTAATCTGGAACATGTATAGGGCATAGTGACTATAGGAGTTCAATTACATGATATTTGCAGAATAGCCTAGAATAATATCTAGTACAATACTGTTTTTCAAAAATGATAGGCTCAGTTATTATATTTTCCCTCTGTTAGTACAAAAGATAATGATTAAAATTTTTACAGAATGATTGAAAGGATTTACATCTTTTTAGAAAATGGCTCTAAAGGACAATTGTTATTAACTTTTGATATTATAGTGTGTATGAAATCATTTCTAAAATGTTTTCTGAATGGCTACTTTAAAGAACTACACCATATACACACACATTAAGGTTCTTATATGGTGGAAATGCCAATGGAATTATTTAAGAAGATAAGGGATATGTGGAGGAATTTTTCAAATCACAATGTTTTTAGGTTGGTCTAGAATTTGAGGATATTGTTTATTCTTTATTTGGCAAAAATTAATTGTGTACTTTTAGAACTAAAACCTATCCATCCAATTACACATTGGTTTGTTCATTCAAGATATTTCATTTTTTATATGTTCTACACTATTCTAGTAGTAAGAATCAAACATAATTAAGTCACACTTTTGCCCTTAAAATAGAAATAGTACAGTTGGAGGGGCAGGTATGTTCATATATTTATATTGCTCCAATTATGTGACATCATTATCAATTTTTAACATTCTGCCACTGTATCTATAGCTCCTTTGACATGCCCATATCATCTGCTGCAAGAACTGGGTAAATCACTCAACATAGCTGCTTGCATTTCTGGTCTAGATTTTTAAAATTATTAAATCTTTATGTTTTCAAAGCAAAAAAAAAAAAAAAAGATTTTACATAAAGGCATTGTGGCATGATACACCACTATAGGTAATTTCATTTATGGAATATGGCTGGTGTTAACTTTCTAAACTTTGCAGAGAGATGATATTTGACTTGCTCCTTATTACAGCAGACATAGGTGATCCATGTTGAAAAAAGATGCAATAAAACAGGATTCATAATGATATATGAAAATTACCATAAAGTAAATCTATTTCACTTTACCTCTGTTTTTATTTCTTTAAACATTTTTTAATCTTTCTATTTTTAAAATACTTTTATCTCTATTTTTATACCTTCTGCTATTAATTCTCACCTTTCTTAATTTCAAATAATATGTATATTCTACTCTTTTTATTTGCCAACTTAAGATTTTTTCATTTATTTCCCACTCAAAATAATGAGGATATATTTCAGTTACAGTGCTCATCCCCTGCCTGTTTTTTCTCCACCTAACTTAGCTATCATAAAAACGATGAAAAATTATTAATAAATAAATACTATTGGTTGTTTTTAAGATAGGGATCAAAAAATCACTTGTGTCTGGGTAATTAATCAGCCCTTTTCACTTTTTTTGAGCTCCTGCCCTTTCTTACACCTTCCAGCCATAAGCCTGGAGGTGCCTGGGCTAATGCTAGTCAGATGGGCTTTCATTTTTAATTGCACAATCTGGTGTTTCTTCCCACAAAATTATCCATTAAATGCATGTCCACAGTCTTTGTCTACCTTCAAGGGAAATGTTGACTTCTCTTCTTGGTTTATGTTTCTCCTCTTCTATCTTTGCTTATATGGGTTTATAGTTATATTTTTATTTTAATTATAACTGAACTTGGTTTTGAGGAGGAAATGGAGAAATGTGTGTGCTTATTTCTGATTCTTGAATTTTATCTTTGCCTTTCTGCAATTGTTAGTATGCAATCAAATGATATATTTATTAGAGTAATACCAAGGAAGTATTCAGAAGAAAATTATTATCTAAAAGGGTTTCTGCCATTCAAGTTTTCTGTTTTACTTAAATAATATGAATGGGAAATTTATAGAACCTTACTTGAGAGAAAACATATTTGTTGTCAGGGAATATGGCGATGTTCTAACATAGCAACTGGTTTTATCACTATGGAGATATTATTTGCCCTTCAGTTTCTTCAACTCACTCAAAAATGGCTTATATTTTCTCTTAAATATTATATATAATATACTTATATATATATAAATCTATATGTATATTACTTATCTTTATATACACATATATCTTCTTGTATCTTTTATGATTCTATAACAGATAGAGAATATTCGAACACAGAAAAAAAAAACTATGGAATTTCCCATGTCAAGTGTATGTTTCTTTATATTTATAGAAAACATCTTTTTTCTAATGCTTTGTACTGGAAATGTCAGTTTATATAAAAATAACTACAAGCAACCTAACAAATGTGTCTCTGTTTACACACCTATATCCTCCATAGGTGGTTTTAATCAGAGAATACATGGCACATAAAAAGATGGATGCTGTATAATGAGATGGAAATATGCCAGGTAGAAGATAGCCAGATTAAGTCATCAGTCTTATGCAGTTCATATTATGCGAAGAGAATTACTAATGATTTTTAACAACATTAAGGTTATAAGCCTCATTTAAAATATAACATTTTTGAATATAATATTCTTTTGAAAATACTATGACATTTCTAAAATATATGCATGGGACAAAAAACAGCAGACAGGGCACCTTTGTGTGAAAAATATGACTTTGTTATTTCTATTGTAGGAAATAAAGGAGAAGTGTTTCAGTCATCCAGCTTCTAACAGGTGAGACTGAGGTCATCAGAGAAAGTAAAACAGCAGTGTCACAGAAAGCAAAATATATCCTTTAATAAACTACCTCTCAAAAGGAACATGGCTTATTTAGCATTACAGAAGTATCAAATACAAACACTTCCATCTGTGTATGTTTCCAACTACATCACAAAATATATGTGTTTCTCTGTGTCTGTTCTGCAGTTCCTGTTCTTTTAGACAGTTTGTTTCATGTCCTTAAGCAGCCCAGAGTTGGTTGTTAAATTCCTGGGAGCATGCTGTGCTTGATAGATCTTAGAATTCTGAACCTCACTCTTCATATGGCAGAAACATTCCTTGACTGATCTGGTTCCTTGTATATCTCATTATGTCCCCTGCTAATTTGGAATTGGATATAGGCGAGTGTAACAGAGACGAGTAGGTATTGATGTTATAGTTATTTGCTGTAATGCAGTGCACATTTTTTTTAGCAGTCATCTTTTTTTTTTCCCACACAGCAACACATTTCCAAACTTTTCAAAATTGGATGGTTCTTATCGCAAAGGAGAACCCTTGATAGATAGTAAATAATTGGTTTCAGTCAACAGCTTCTATTGCTTTTCATGGCAGTTAAATTTATGGTATTTAATGTAACAGCATGTCAAAGTTGTGCTTATATCTAAATGGTAGTTGAAAAGACAGCTGCAGTATTAACTACTTGTACTAATGGTTTTGTACTAATATACAACCACAAGTTGCATGCAAGTGGCATTGTGTAAAAACTCAGGACAAGTTTTTGGGAAAAAAAATGTATACAGAAATCAGCCACTATAAGAAGGTCCCTGTACCATTTTACCTACCTTTCGTCATTTATTTTCTCTCATTTGTGATATAACAATACATGCTATTTAAACTGGAATTGTTTAAAACAAATGAGGCTCTTCAGACTCCCCCTGACCATGAATCCCATTATTTCAGTAGCTCTGAAGTTTCTAGGGCTTATGTGGTGAATCGAGTAGTGTTGAAAATGAGTCACAATGTATCCAAAAATTATCATGTTGGGGATCATTTACATTTCAGCTACTCACAATAATTTTTATTCATGTAGCAGAATTGTTAACACATTCTTGGCAATGTGCCAGGCTTAAGGTTTCAGATATAAAAGACACAGGCTCTGTCCCCAATATGTGGAATGTGTTGTGTGGATTCTGAGTTTGTAATCTTCTTAGATGTATATAATCCAAGTACTTCATTTGGCTAACTTTTTTTGAGAAAAGTGGGACATTTACTTAATCAAGACAATGATACAGTTCTTCACAGAGTACCTCTGAGTCACACTAAAGCCACTACAGAGCCGCTCTTCATTTTTTAAAGTATAAGGTTGATTTTCTTTAAAATAGTTGAAATTTATTTTGAGAAAGAAACATTTTTATTTAGTTTAAAAAAATTCACAGTATAGAATTTAAACTTTGATCACATATGACTCAAAATATTACCCAAAAATATTACTTTCTTAACCATTTACTGTTTGCAGCTTCATTCTGCAGAAATGTAAACATAACCCTTCTGTAAAATATAAATTCTACATAGAGTGCATTTTCTCACTAAGTGTTAAACTGTTGCTTGTGATGATTACAGAACTATTAGTAGAGGTTATGTTGGGTTGCATCAAGTACATTCTAATAGATTTCACCTAAATGGTCATGCTGGAAATATTGGCTTTACCTAGTGCTATGGTTTGGATATGGTTTGTTTGGCCCCACCAAGGCTCATGTTGAAATTTCATCCGCACTGTTGAAGGTGCAACCTGGTGGGAGGTATTTGAGTCACGGTGGTGGATGTCTCATGAATGGCTTGGTACCATTCTCAAGGGATTGAGTAAGTTCTCACTCTTGGTTCCCATGAGAAATGTTTGTTGAAAAGAGCCTGGTGCTACCTCTGCTCTTCCTCTTACTTCCTTTATTCCTAGTGATCTAAACACATCAGCTCCTCTTCAGCTTCAGCCATGAGTGGAACCAACTTGAAGCCCTCACAAAAAGCGGATGCTGGTGCTATGTTTCCTGTACACTATTCTTTTAGAGCAACACAAATAGACTAAGACAACTAGTTTACTAAATAGTGAGAGACATTGTCCATGAACATTTCTAAATGTTATATTACTGCTTATTCTTAGATATTATAAAAAATTTCAATGAAAAGTTTCACTTACGGCTGCTATATATTTTTTCATTTGAAGTATTTATCTTAGAGCCCAGTAATTCTTTTCTGTCAAAGATAAAAATAAAACACAATTTTGTTATTTTCATCTTGTTTTTTTAGATACTTAAAGTTACCTAGATTTTACTTACTATTTAAAGTATTCAAAATATACCAATACTATATCTGTGATGATATACAAGAATTTCTCTAATTTCTTAAACTTTTCTAGCTGTCCTTGATGTCTTACAGCCTGGTTTCACAGGATGCTACTTTTTTTTTTTTTTTAGCAAAAATATTGGAAAGGATGCTAAAGTATGCCATTTAATGTCATATTTGGTAGAATATAATGCAGTACAACACAGATGTTTAAGCTAGAAGGCAGGAATTATGGGTTGCATTTTCAACACTTCCAAAATCTTTTCTCTCAACAAGATTTTGTCCAAATTATGGGGTCTATAACTTGTTGCTTTATTTGACAAATAGCTAGCATTATGGCCTTATATTTTAGCATTCTGTGTAATTGTGATCATATAAAAGACAAACACATAAATGCAAAAGATCTGAAAATTGATCAAAGTCCTTCTATTCTTAGTGGGTAGGATTTGATACTCTTTTCACAAAATAACTTTTCTTTCAGTGATTATAATTTGATTTGTCTGAGAGTGTCACTGAAATATTTTTAATGCCCAGAAGTAGACAAACTTCAGAGTCTTAAACTCTAGGAATAAATCTGTTTTACTATGTAAATGGATAACATGTCACTCCCCATTTCACCTGTGAGACCAGGAAGATAATATTGATGTCATTGATGCATATCTTTGAAAAAAAGAAAGCCTAAAAATTTAATTGGTGAATTTCAGAAAGGGGCAGGACACTTATACAGTAAAGTTAAATAATATGAGAAATGGCAAAATATGTAACTAAGGTTAAAGTAAATGACATTTAAAATAATTAAACTTATAAAGTATACATAAGTATTTGGGGTTATGGGATGTACACATATATAATTGGCATGATTCAATCAAGCTAATTAACATATCTATCACCTCACTTACCTATTGTTTTTTATAATAAGGCATTTGAAATCCATTCTTTTATTTATTTTGAAATATATACTATACTATTATTGACTATAGTCATGCTGCTATACAATAGATCACAAAAGCAATTCCTTCTATCTCTCTGAAACTTTGTACCCTTTGATCACCAACTCCTCATTCCCTCTCCCCCATTTCCCCAGATTCTGGTAACAATCATTCTACCCTCTACTTCTGTAAGTTCAACTTTATTATATTCCACACATAATTGAGATTATGTGAGATATGTCTTTTTATGACCGGCTTATTTCAGTTAGCATAGCGTCCTCCAGATTCATCCATGCTGATGAGAGAGTGAGAGAATTTCCCCCTTCTTAAGGCTGAATAGTATTCCATTGTGTATATGTACCACATTTTTTCTATTCATATAATGGAAACTTAGGTTGATTACATATCTTGATAATTTTCAATAATGCTGCAATGAACATGAGAGTGCAGATATTCCTTCCAAATATTGATTTCAGTTCCTTTGGATAGCTACCCAGAGGTGAGATTATTGGCTTGTATAATAGTTATATTTTTAGTTTTTTTAGAAACCTACATACCATTTTCCATAATGGCTGTACTAATCTACATTCCAACCAAAATGTATAAGAGTTGTCTTTCTCTACATCCTCTCCAGCACTAATCTTTCATTTTTTTTGATAAAAGGCATTTTAACAGGCATGAGGTGATAGCTCATTATTGTTTTAATTTGCATTTAATTAATGATTAATGATGCTTAGCATTTTTTCATGTACCAATTGCCATTTGTATGTCATTTTTGAGAAATGCCTGTTTGGGTCCTTTGTCCATTTTTTAATCAGGTCATTTGTTTTCTTGCTATTGAGTTGAGTTCCTTATATATTTTGGATATTAATCTCTTATTAGATGTATAGTTTTGCAAATATCTTTTCCCATTCTAAGAATTCACCAAAGTATTGTTAGAACTGATAAATGAATTAAGTAAATTTTCAAGATGCAAAATCGATTAATAAAAATCAATAGCATCTCTATATAATGATAATAAACTATATGAAAACAAAAATAAGAAAATGATTCCATTTATAACAGCAACAAATACATATTTAGGTGTAAATTTAGCTAAGGAGATAAAAGACCTGTATACTAAAAACTGTAAAAAATTAGTGAACAAAATTGTAGATAAACAAATAAATGGAAAGATAGCCCATGCTCATGGATTGGAAGAATTATTATAATACTGTGAAAATGCCCATATTATTCAAAGCAATCTACAGATTCATGTAATCCCCATCAAAATTCCAAAATTTTCACTAAAATAGAATAAATAATCCCTAAACTTTCATGGAAGTACAAAAGATCTCAAATAGTCAAAAAAATCTTGAGCAAAAAGAGAAAAACTGGAAGCATCACACTCTCTGATTTCAAAACATTTTATTATGCTAAGTGATTGTAATCAAAACAGCACAGAACTGGTATAAAGACAGACACATCAACCAAAAAACAGGATAGAAAACATAAAACAAAAAATCTGCACATTTAAGATCAGCTGATTTTTGACAAAGTTTCCAAGAAAAATTAGGAAAGAAGAGTGTCTTCAATAAATGGCATTGGAAAACCACATACAGAAGCATGAATTAGGCCCTTATCTTATATCACATACAAAAATCAACTCAACTTGCATTAAAGACTTAAATGTAAGACCCCAAATCATAAAACTACTACTGGAAAACAAAAACAAAAACAAAAACAAAAACAAAAAAGCAGAGAAAAAGCTCCTCAACATTTGTCTGGGCAATGATTTTTTGAATATGATCTAAAAAAGCACACATATAACAAAAGCAAAAATAGAGAAATGGGATGGCATTAAGCTAAAAGTTTCTGCACAGCAAAGAAAATAATTAACAAAGTGAAGAGAAAACCCACGGAATATTATTTTAAATATAAAATATCAACCAATATACTTGTCATGGTTTAAATGTTTTTGTCCCTTCCAAAATTCATGTGTTGGAAACAGTTTTGGGAGGTAGGGCCTAATGGGAGGTGTTTACATCTGCCCTCTTCTATGGATTCATGAGCTATAAGAAGGGCTTGTGTGAATAGGTTTGCTGTCTTCTGCTCTTCTGCCAGGTGGAGGATGTAGAGTTCAGGGCACCATCTTGGAAGGAGAGAAACTGAGCCCTAATCTGCAGACACTGTGATCTTAGACTTCCCAGCCTCCAGAATGATGAAAAATAAATTTCTTTTCTTTATAAACTACCCTGTCTGTGGTATTCTGTTATAATAGCACAAAATGGAATAAGACAATACTATTTTATGCCTGGAGACATGACAGGTAATTGTGATCCTATGTCATGGTGTGATAGTGAAACAAAAAATGGCATTAAGTAACGACTAACAAAATATGAACATATGAGTTTTAGTTACTATTACTACTACTGATAATATCAATAGTAGTGTATTAATATTGGTTAATTGTGACACATATATTATACTAATTTAAGATGTTAATAGGGGAAACTAGGTATGTGATATATGGAAACTCTCTGTACTTTGTTCAATTTTCATGTGATTATTAAACTGTTTTAGA
>RJWJ010037214.1:0-15660 GCA_004363605.1 Indri indri | reverse complement strand
CGAATTTCTTGAAATTGTTTCACCACTATCATTTTATTTTGCCCACTACCCTCCAGATCCTACTGATTTTATGTTTCATTAAAAATGTGGTCTTTTTTCCTGGAGTAACAGATTTCTAAAATTTCTATAGCATTGACATCTAATATGTTTCCTAGGATATGTCCCAAAGTTGCTCCTTCTGGTAACGTTGACCCCTTTCGATATGTAGACTAAATGTTTTTTATTTCTGGACAGTTCTCTTTGATAATACTTTTAAATATTGGTTTGTTGCACTGTTTTGTTTTTCTTGGGTCTTCTTCCTGTCTTGTGCATCACTGCCTTTATTACTTTTTTTCTCTTTCTCTTGGCTGCTTGCATTCCTCTCCTAATGTCTTTTCTATTTCGAGTCTATGCACCTACGTTACTTATAATTTACTCTCTATTTCTGAGATAATTTTGTTTTTTTCTTCAATTTGTTTCTTAGGATTGGTCAACTCTCATATTACATCTTCCCGTTTTGGCCCATTTCTAGTCTGAAACTTTTTCTAATGTAAGATGTTCTTTCATATTTACAAATGCTTATTTAAAGATATTTAATTCACATCAGAGTGCTATTTTATAGGTTTTCTCTGTTTTATGATTTCTCTTATGGGAACATTTTCATTAGCTGAGGAGTTTTGATTTTCACATTCTGTTTTCTTCTCATAATAGCTTTCTATGGCTATTGCTCTCCATTTTCTGTTTATTTTTAGATGGCCTAAATTTTCCTGGGTGAATAATAGCATGTGTTTCTGAGATGAGGAGCCTGGGATTTAGGTGGTTTATTATGTTCCTAAGTTCAAGAATGCACTCTTTGGTTGGCACAGTGAAAAGCAGGTTATTTAATGGAGTGTTTGTGAGATGGGGAGGGCAGTGTGTCTGACTCTGTAATTCTTTTTTGTTTCTGGAAGACCCTTAATTTATAAACTTTTTTATTTCTTTCTCTTCGCTACCAAGCCTGTAAGGGGGACTTTCCCTACCAAGATAGCTACATCTCTTCCAGAAACAGTACTCTCCCAAGATGAACACTTTTGAGCTTAGGTACTTCCAAATCCTTTCCAGTTGATCTACCATACATTAGTTATCTATTGCTGTATAACAAATAACCCACAGTTTAGTGGCTTAAAACAAGTATTATATATTTGCAATTTGGATACTTCCAACAGTCTTGTCTTAGAGTTATTATTTAATTTTAATTAATAATTGTATAATAATTGTGTTTACAATATATTCATATGTTATGATATATAATAATTAATTATAATGAAGTATAATTAATTCTCCCAGAAGTCTTGACTTATAGATGTTATCATTTCCATTTTAAAGATAAGTAACTAGAGATTTAAAGAGGTGAAATGTCTTGTCCAAGGTCACACTTACTTCTTAGTAAGTGGAGGATCTGCGGTTCGAACCCAAAGCTCCCAATGACAAACAACAAAACAATAAAAAAAAAGAGGTTTTACTGAACTTATGCATATATAGGGCTGCTGGAGTCTGTGAGTACATATTTGTAGACTTTCCCCTCCACTGAAACTTCTCAAAGACGGAAATGACATTTGTTTCATCATTTCTAGTATAAGAGTCAGTGTTTAACAAAGTTCCCATCAGGAGAGGAATAAATTCTTCAAGGGACTGTTCATCTGTTTCTTTTGATTTCTGGCATTAAAGATCTCTGTAGTCCTGCTAGAAATTTTCCATCAAGGTTATTCTCCAAGTTCTTGTGGATGGCTTTGAAATTTAAATTTTCCCATCATCTTCTAGAACGAAGGCTGAGGTTAAAAAGGCATATTTCATTTTCTGCTTTTCCCCATGGCCTTCAGTGTCTCTTTTCTTCTCACCATTATCCTTTCCCTCATCTGTGATATATCTGAAAAATGTTTTACTTATATCTTGAGCTGGCTCTCTTCTTCCCATTTCTCAGTTCTTTAAGCTTCTAAAGCTGCATCTTCCCTGTGGAACTTATGCCAAATATAATTACCCTGCACTGTTTGGGAAAGGCTTAGATTTGTTTCACAGGTTGTTTCTTTAGCCTTAATAAGTACAGACACTTATTAGCTGGCCACAATTTCATTCTCCCCTCTGTGGGTTGCATTTCATTGCTTGTTAATGTGTAAATCATAGATTTCTCTAATTACATACTGTTGCTTTTTCCTTTCAACTCAGAGCTTGAAAATTAGCAAAGGGCTGGGACCCTGATAGAAATGTCTAGAATGGTTTTTCACACACATTTGAGTATGCTACTGGGACAGAGTAAATTTAGCTTCAATGTGTGTTTATCTGTGTGGTTGGCTACTCTGAAGTTCAATTTCTCTTTGATTCTGAGGTTAAGAACACAACAGTCAGTGTGTAAGGAAAACATACATTTCAAGAACCTCAGCCTTGCAAACCGAAAACCGGGAATTCAAATGAACTAATCAAATGTTCAGTAAATACTATAGTAATTTTGCCATTTCTTATTGATATCACTTATCTCATGTCTCCTAAAGATCTAACTGAAATTGCCAATCTTTGTGATTCTGGTAAAAAGCTAGGAATGCTTTTTTACCTGCACGTAAACTTATTATATTTGAATCAACGGTAGATAATTATTTGAACCAGTTTGTGTATGGAGAAACATGTAAAGCTGATTATAATCAGGATTATTTTTGAAATTCTTCTAATGAATGAAAACCAAAATGTACTGTGACTTTCTCACCATGTAGTCCTGTGCCCTGCAGCATTGGTGTCAGAATCTGGGGCCGTGCCCACCAGACACTGTCTGGACCTACAGAATCATAATTTGCATAATTTGCATTTTAACAAGATCTCCTAGTGATTCTGTGCACATTAAAACTTGGAAAGCACTCTTCATTTTCATAGATCCCTCCAAAATACTTTGCTTTGAAATATCGATTATTTAACCAAATTTCTGTTAAAAAAAAAAGGGGGGGGGGAGCTATCTAGCATTTGTGCAACTCCAACTTACAGAAAAAATTCAAGTTTTCAATAGAGTTTTTGACCGATTTACTTTGTCCCTGTAAGGAGCATTATATAAAAATACTCCCCATGTTATAACATTCAGGTTTGTTTCTGTTTCAGAGTATTTCTGTTGACTAGAACGTAATTCAAAGAGGATTATAGGGTAGATGAAGAGAGTACCACCACTAGGGTGTAGTCATTAAAAAAGGGTGTAGTCATTAAAACCAGTCTCAGTTTCTCAAGGAGTGAGGATAAAGCCATGTAAAGATGGGAACTTTTATTACCAAATATTTAGGTTTCCAGCTTAGGTGTTTTTGTGTGTTTTACTAAATGAGTACTGATTTTGTTCTCCTTTTTAAGGAAATATCAGATGAAATCTTTCATTCTTCTTAGAGCTGTTCTGAGTGGTTGGTTTGCCATTGTGATCTTTATGTTTTTTGAGTTGTAGTGTTTTGGACTGATTGAGCAATGATTCAGGTGTGGCTAGCATGGCAAAGAATTACTTGCTTATAAATAACAATGTGTTATACCGGGTATCCCTATTTATTTCCCTCATCTCTGAAATAGAATTTTTAAAACAAAAACAAAAACTCCACGAAATTAGCAGTCTTGCAAATGTCTAGAAAATATTTGCTGATAAATATTTGCTGATAAATATTTGCTGATGAATATATGTTGATAAATATTTATCAGCATAGTAAAAAAAAAAAAAAAATAGCTCTCTGCTCATTACCCTGAGTAACAGCACAAAAGTGAGGTCTACCAAAAGAATTGGCATTAAAATTCACCAAGTGATTGGCTAGAAAGAAGGACTAGATAGAAGGACTCTCTCATTGAAGAATTTTTAATCATCCTTTTTTCTTTCCATTTATAGAAAATTGTTTCTGGTCAAGGAAATCGGGGGTGGGGAATTGAATAAACAACTCGGCAAACGTGGTAGAGGCATTTACTTGACACTTTTGTTGTATCCTTGTCAAATGACTTTATTCCAAGTACTCTTTCTTGGAATATTGATCTAAGGAGGGGCACTGTTAAATATTTTTGCATGGAAAATACTTTTGAGAAAGTTCCATAACCAAATTGATTAAATTTAAAAGTTATTAGGTATGAAATGTCCAATTTCCTTAAGTACTAACTTTGACAGCTGGTATCTCTGACATTTCACTTTGACACTTCCTGTTTTATTTTTATTGTGAAGATACATCCTCAGTCCTTCAAAAGTATGTTTTGGCTTGTGATTATCTTTCAATTTTTTTACAGAAATTTTTGTGAAACCATGGATAAGTCAAAAATTCATGTTTATTTTTGAAGATGAGTTCCTTTGTGGAACCAATGCAGCACAGACAGCTCAAGATATCAACAAAGTGTTTGTGAAGGATGTGGCTAATGAATGCACAGTATGTCAACGGTTTGAGAAGAAGTTCCATTCTGTGATTTTAATCTTGAAAATGAGCCACATGGGTGACCTGAGACCAAGGCGGATAATGATGAGCTGAAAGCCGTACTAGAAGCGAATCCATCTCAACCCATGTGTGAATTAGCAGCAAGCTTTGACGTTGCTATTCCAACAATATTGGACTGTTTTAAACAAATGGACAAGGTAAAGAAGCTGGATAGATGGGTACCACATGAATTAAACGAGTGTGAGAAAAGAATTTGTCTTGAATCTTTCTTTTCTTTGCTATCATGACATAACGGTGAACCATTTCTACACCGTATTGTTACGTGTGATAAAAAATGGATTCTTTTTGACAATTGTAAGCATTCAGCACAATGGTTGGATAAAGATGAAGTGCTGAAACACAGTCCAAAACTGAATATTCATAAAAAAAAAAAAAAGCTAATGGTGTCTGTTTGGTGGTCCAGCACTGGTATTATCCACTACAGCTTCATCAAACCTGGTCAATCGATTGCAGCTGATGTCTACTGCAAACAATTGGATGAAATGATGAGGATGCTTGCGATTAAGTAGTTGATATTGGTCAGTAGAGACAGGCCAATCCTTTTGCAAGAAAATGCTTGATCACATGTCACATAAACAATGCTGCTTAAACTGAAAAATTGAATTTGGAAACTCTATCATCCACTGTATTCACCGGACCTTGGACCAACAGACTACCACTTCTTCTAGGCTTTGGACCACTTCTTGCAAGGAAAAACATTTAATTCTCAACAAGCTGTGGAAAACACCTTTTATGATTTCATCGCCACTTCTCTCTTTATTTTTTATTCAATTACACATTTTATTTTTAGGGATGCAAAAATAAAATCCAAAATAGGATGGTGTGGTAACGAGAGCATGGGATAAGGATTGGAGAAACCTGTGTTTGAATCCTGGCTTTGTCAGGTCACATGGCAGGCATAAGACACCTCATCTGTAAGGTGCGGCTGCCACCACCTACCCTCAGGTCATCACCACTCTCTCTCCAGGCTTCTTCACTGCTGGTATAAACAAGCTACCATTAAGATGACAACCCTGTATCGATAGTTTAGGCACATACTTTGATTACTTGTACTGCCTCTTGTTTGAGATATAATAAACTACATTTTTGATTTGAAATCAGACATTTCATATTTAATACTGTGGGACAGCATGGCTTTATGCCATGTGGCTCACTTTCACCCTTTAAGGCTATTTAAAAAATGGCTGCATAGGGGCAAAAAGTTAATATTTTTTATCACCCATCACAAGGGTTATGGCTGACACTCCTGTAATGAAAGACAGGTTAGCAAAAGAAAACAACACAAATTTATTTAACAAAGTTTTATGTGAAATGAAAGGTTTCAGAAACAGTGGCCCAAAGACCCAGGGAAAACTATTTTTATGCTTAGGTTGGATAAAAAATGGACAGTTATGTAGAAAGAAATATGATTGAACAAAAAGGTTATGATTTACTGGTAAAAGACTGAGGTGGGAGCCCATCAAGTTCTGTTTCTTCAGATACTTCTTGGCCTCTCAGTGTAGCATTCCTTCCCCTGATCCTGGGTATGGAGCAGGAGCCCTCTCGAATGAACGTCTTATGACCTACTTTCAGGCAATGTTGGTCAGAAAATTCCTTTATGACTAAAACCACGCTTTATAAAATTAATAAAGGGTCACAAGGTGGGAACTGTGGTAGTGGCCTGAACTCTGCAAAGGAATAGTTATAGTTAATATATATATTAACTATATATATATAAAACTATATATATATAAAACCTGCCATTGTTCTCTAGCTTGCTTTGCTTCTTGGAGTCATATAGATGATGGTCATAAAGATTTTTAGCTTTCTTCCTTGCTCTCTCAGATCACACCATTCTTGTGGAACTTAAGGCTAGTTTTTGAGATATCTTCCAGGCCCTGCATTCCGGTGGACCTGCTGACGCACCCAGACCCATGAGACCCCCCCACCCAGGAACTGATCAGCCCATGAAGACAATTCCTACACACCTATGATTCCACCCCAAACCCAGCAAATCAGCAAACCCGATTGCCTAGCCCTTTGTCTGCCAAACTCTCTTTAAAAACTCTTTCTCCCAAATTCTCGGAGAGATGCCTTTGAGAAATCCCTCCCATCTCCTCACGTGGCAGTATTAAACTCTTTCTCCACTGTAACACCTACTGTCTCGGGGCATTGGCTTCCTCTTGAGCAGCAGGCGATGAAACTGGCTGGGCTGTAATGTGACCACATTTCACACAGAAAGGTGGGAAAGTCAAAGTGATCTTGCTTTTGAGGCCCTCTCAGTTTCCTTTAGTTCAAAGTGTTTAGAGGTAATATTTTCTGAGTCCCAACAGCTGCAAATCTATTGATACTCCTCCTATCTAGTGATAAGGTCTGTGGTCCTATCCCTTGCATCTGAATGGACCTGAGAATCTTTTGCAACCAATAGAGCATATTGGAAGTGATGCTATGTGACTTTTGAATTTGGTCTGAAAAAGTGACTGTACTTCTTCCTTGTTCTTGGAGAATTGAGCAGCTCTATAAAACATCTGACTACCTTGAAGCTGCCACACTATGAAGAAGCCATGTCACAGTGTGAAGCCAATAAATAAGTGTCTAGGCAGTCTCAACATCAGCCTGGTCTTCAAATCCTGCCAGCCAAGGCTTCCCAGCTGAGGCCCCAGGCAACATAAAGCAGAGACAAGACGAGCCCTTTCTGCTGTGCCCTTTCTGAATTCCTGGCCCACATGATCAACGAACACAATAAAATTATTGTTTTAGGTCACTAATTTTAAGGTGGTTAGCTTCACAGCAACAGTAACCAAAACAACCTCTCTTCCATGTTTCTAGCCATTTCCCCAGGGCCCAGAGTTCTATGATATATATTATATATATATATATATCTTGTGTTCCAAAACAACAGCTGAAAATATATAGAATTTTGACTATGAATAGGACCTTAAATTGTATCAATCCAGACTTCTCCCAATATGGCTTCTTTCATATAACCATATTTGCATACCAAAATTATTATTAATAATTTTCTCTCAATTCTCTTACTTAACCTTATTTTTATTGATACCAGCCATGATATCAGAATTTTGAGGCTAAGTTATATTCTTCTAACATTATAAATACTCATACTAAAAATATGGAAAACATACTTATCCATTTATCATCAAATAACATGTTGTATAGTACTCATGGCACATGTACTCCAATTTTAAAGATAATGATCTGATACAAACCTTTTGAGGAAGGAAACAACTCCTTCTGGTCATAGTCTAATTGTGTTCTTGGCTCTTTTTAAGATTGAAGAATAAAAAATATTCTACTGTTCTGCCAACTTCTTCTCCTTGCTTTGGCTATCTCTCCAAAGGCACTTTTTTGTCTTTTATACTTTGTTCAAATTTATGCATTTTATAAATTTTATTTCCACTAAGTGAATTTTATATCTTACCCTCCTCAAATACAATAGAGTCCACCTCCGATGATAACTGCTCCTTCAACTGTTGACTCTGGTCTTTACAAAAATTGTCCCTGACTAAATCCTCCCCCAAAATAAGGCAGAAGGGATGATTAGAACACATTTCTGTATATATGAACAATGCAATAGGATACTTGATGTGAAAAATGATGTTGAGGCATAGAGCTACCCAAAGTGCTATGGGGTCAGGCACCAATGGGTGAACAGTTTATTACTGGCCTATGGTAGGTACAAAAATTGAGAATCAGCATTTTAATTCTTTTGTAGAAATTTGACAGAGTAGAGCATTTGTATAAAAAACAAAATAGAAGATAAAATGTTCTTTTAAAAAGAACTCAGAAAATTGTAAGAATATCATCTCATTTTTTTAAAAAAAGACATAATATGGATATTGTAGGAAAAAAAGTGGAAAGAGCCATATACACTAATATACACCAAAGTTCCAGCATTAATTGTCACTGAGTGGTGAAACATGACCAAAACATGCATATCATAACCAGAAAGTTTTTAAAAAAGGAAGTGGAAATATTCGTTTTCCTACAGTTGACTCTTACTCTATGCTCTGTACCCCAGATTCTCTGTCTGATTTTCAGTAGTTGTAAACATGAACACCACCATCTCTCAACAACGTTTACAAGTAGCTTCAGACTGAATGCATTTTATAGGAGAGCTTTCAATTAAATCTAACATTGCTGGAACATAATGTTTATAAACATTTAGGCAAAGCATAATAAGGCTTTAAAACAGAGCTAGAAACACATTTAGTCATGCCTTGATCCTGGATTACCTATATTTCTGCTTAACAGATGCAATAAAATATAGTTTCTGCCAAGATGCTCTTGTCTATTTTCAGTAATAACCAAAGTGATTCTCATAGATCAAATGGGCTCATTAGATACTGAAACATGGAAACACACTCACACGTAATTGGTATTCCACTTCGTGGCCATTACCTACATGATGTAATGTAGCTGAAGGAATAATGAAATTTGAAGCCAAATTTGAAGTTTGACACTGAATGCCAATTCATCAGCTGGTTCTACCATAATGGAAATTTCAAGAATCAGATATTAAGTATGTAAGAAACTGAAGAAAAACTTTATTTCATATATAGGGTTTTAAAGTAATCCATAAGATTTTATTGAAAAAATTATAAATGAACCTAAATATAGGACCCTAATCTCCTGAATCTGCTATTACATTGCATAAAGGCCTACTTGTAGTTAAGATACATAGATGCCATTGCTAGTTTAGGGAAAAATTTCAGAAAAAAGTAGGATTTTCCTCTCAAAGTCACTAGGCAACCTACTTGCAGTCTGGCTTTTCCACACCAATCTACCACAACCATATTCAATAATATTGTTCTATCTCTTCTTGAAACTGACTTCTTTCTTATCTCCTGTAATATCATATTTCTCAGTCTAGCTCCAAACAATATTTTCTCAGCATCTTTTCTTGGCTTCTTCTACTCTATCCAGACTTTGTGTGACCACTGTTCTTTCTTTGGCCCAATCTTATGTTCATTACTCATTTCTTCCCTGTGCCATTTTATTAAGTCTCATGATATTAGCTACTGACCATAACCTAAAGGCTTACCTTTTTCTGTCTTCACTCCTGATATCGTCTCAAACTTTGAGTTATGTAAACATCTGTCTGCTAAATTGTCTCATCTAGATGTTCCACTAAGAGTTCCAACTCAAAATGTCTTATACTGACCTCATTAACCTATGCCACAAAAGCTATTTCTCTTCTACTAATCCTGGTCTCAGTTTTTGGAACAAATATATCCTTAGTCACTCGAATTAGCACCTATAGAAAGTTGTACAATGTTTTCCTATTTCCTAAACTCCATATCCATTCAACCACTGAATCTTTCTAACTTCCTGTCTCTACTTATCATGTTGTGTTGCATAACAAACAGTCTGAAAATCTGAGTGGCCTCCAACGATAGACATTTTTATGGGTCTACAAAGTGACTGTGAGTCTGTTGATCCAGGCTGTTCTTAGCAGAGATGCTCTGCTTAAGATTCAAGGCAGCTGGGCTTGGCTTGAGACTGAGGGTGAGACTCAGGTGTGCTCCACACGTCTTTTATCCTCCTGGAATAAGAGGCTACCAGAATGTGTTTTATGGTGATGAAAGAAGCTCAAGAGGGTGAACTGCACAATCACATTTCAAAACTCTGTTTATAACAAATCCACTAATATCCCATTGGCCAAAGAAAATTATATAGCCACGCCCAAAGCCAAGGGGTGGGAAATACACTCGGCCTCTGGTGCAAGGTATGTCACGTGGCAAATGGTGTGAGAATGTAATTCCAAAGCAGGAAGAGCACAAAACATTAGAGACCAATGATCCAATCTACCGCAATATCTTAAATATTTCTTACCTCTCTCCTTCGTCCCCATTCTAAAAGGAGTATCCCTATTTCATTACTAATTATCTCTATGCAAACTCTGAAGTAACCTCCTCTCTGATCTCCCGCCAATTCAAACCTACCCTCTGCAATGCAGCCAGAGTACTCAATAGAAAACACAAACCGGACCATGTAACTCCCCTCATTACAGTTCTTCAGGGCCTCCCCATCGCTTACTAAATAAAATCCAAGATCTTCAGTGGTGCCTACGATATTCTCCAATGCACACTCCTGCCTTTCTCTGCAGTTCCTCTCCCCAACTCCTCTCTGGACTTTGTGCTTCAGAATAATGAAATATACGTAGTTCTCTATGTGCTGCAGTTCCACAAATTTCCACATCCTTCTGCTATTGTTCACATTGTTCCTTCTGAAATATTGCTTTATCTCCTCACTCATCTGGAAAATTCTGGCTTGTCCCTTAAGACCTAGCTCGGGCATTAGCTCTGTGGTGAGTCTTTCGATTCCCTCAAACTGGGTTAGTGCTCCATCATAGCCCTTACTGTGTTGTATTCAGCGGGTTTATCCAGAGTTATTTCTTATCCAACATATCCCCAAAGAAAGTCAAGGGGCACTCTTCTGGGAGTCTCTGAACTTGAGTAGGGAAGAAAAAATCATATTCATTTATTTTTACTAACATCCAACAGAAATTTAACATTTTCTTTAATCATGATTGTAAGCAACAAATCACAGTATGATTTGAAGTGCTTTGTCACTAATAGAAGTTACAAATAATTTCCTATCACATTACAATTTTTGCAGACAATTCAAAATTCCAGAAGTCATTAAATCTTATTTATGGCATTATTAAAGAAGCTTATGTACTAGTATATCAAAAAATAAAATCTTTTGATAATTTTTCAATATAGCTGCTTTGTTTTATCCCCATGCATTTTGTCTCTAAAAACATTTTCTGAGAAGACATTACTAAATGCTAAAGAGATACTTCAGACACTCACACAATTAAGAACCCTGAATAATGCTTCTCTCTTGGCACTTTGACAATTTCATTGCAAACAGTACAGGAGAATTCAAAACCTAGATGAATTATCTGAGTCAAATATTCATCTCTTTCTTTTAAAATTTGTTATTAGCATTTTAATTTTGGTTTTTGTTTGTTTGAAAGAGGTAACACACTCACAAAATAAAAATGCAAAAATTGTGGAGTATACAGTGAAAAATCTCCTTGACAAACTAGTATCCCCCCATGGAATAAACCAGTGTGATGACTTTCTTGTGACTATTCCCAGAGACATTCCATCCCTGTACAAGCAGATTGTGGGTAGGGGTGCCTGTAAACACAAAAGAAAAATTGTAAAATATATTAACACACACACACACACACACACACACATTCTCCTTGTTGCCACTCTGCTGGTGGTATGCCATACATCGTTCTGCACCTTTTATTTTTCAAAATAATAACCATCTCTCATTAGTTCAAAATTACTGTTGGAGATCAAAGTAAGAATTCCTTGGCATTCAACTTCAGTTGTTTGTCCCACATTTGAAGACATTAAAATTGTAATCTAAATAAAATTTTAAAAACTAAGTAGAGTTCGCATACACTACCTCGAATATAGTTTTTTTTGTTTTTTTGTTTTTTTTTTTTTTCATTTTGAGCCTGAAATCCTCAACATGAATCTGAATGCACTAGCCAATCAATGTAAGTAGCTTAAAGTAAATAACATGGTAGTCTTCTGGGTATTGCTAACAGAAGCTGATTTTTTTCTTAAGTAGTTTAAAGTTCAGTTTCTCAAAAGTAAATTGCCCATCATTGCTAAATACTATAGTTTATGGTATTTTTCTTTTTTAATTAATTAAATCCAGAGGTGGATTATAGTATGTCTATTCAAGGGAATTTAATACAATGTTTAAAATAGTGCAATTGAGAATAATATAGTGAGGGTGCTGATAATGTAAATGAAAAAATGGCATAAACTTTCATAGTTCAATTCTAAATTTGTATTCTTTAAATTATATACAGAAAATAAAAGAGTGAAAGAGATAAATTTCTCTGCTGTGAAATTATGGCAGGTATTTATTTTCTTCTATAAATAAGTTTGCATTTTTCCAAATTCTCTATAATAATTATGAACAATCAGAATAATTTTTAAAAATTTAAATAAACCAACAAAATCCAAATTGAGAGTGCCAAAGACATAGAGACAGAAAGACAATGAACCGGAGGAAAAAAAATAAATAGGAACTTTCTGAAATAGCTAAATACAGACAGAAGAAAAAGAAAGCCAATAGGAAACTCATTCAAAAAGCAGACATTTCTAGTAGTCAAGATTGGATTCAACACCTTAAATAAGACATTGAGAAGTGTTAAAAGAAGAAGACATCCTGCTCCAGCTGTGTGCAGCAGTAGGAAAGCATTACGCAGGCAATAGTGTGTCTAACACAGACACAGATTCAAGAGCCAGGGTCTGAGGCATGCAGGGACCAGGGTTCACAACTGCTACAGACAGATTTTACGTGAGCAATGTACACATGCAGCCCGTGAGGGAGAATGAAGAGTCTGTGAGGAAAGCCCACAGTACTGTGCTCAGCATTTCCATCCTGGGTGTCCTCCCAATGGAATGAAGAGGATGCAGTTGAAGGAGGGGAGCTGGAGTCAGAATTTGCAAACAAGAGAACAGACAGAAACAAGATACACGAAAGATGTCATATTTTGTTTGAAATAAACAGTGAATAACAGTAATAGCCTAATATAAAAGAGATGTTTCAGACATCTCTAAGACTGAAAACATTTATATAATGTTTCAGAATTGTAAGATAAGAATTCTTCAGAAGAAATACATAGAATGACATTCTCACCCATTGGTTTTAATTAAAATAGGGACTTCTTTTCCATTCTCCAAGATGGATTAATTCCTGAAGGGATATAACAATAATATCTGCCATTGGGTAAGTCATATAACCTCTCTGTGCCTCAGTGTTCCCATCTATATAATGGGGAGGTGAATCCCTGCCCTATAAACCATAATTACCATAAAATCCATAAGTTATAATATTTATGATGATTTGTGGAATTGTTTAGTGCTATAAAAAAGTGTTACAATTTCTATTGGCAGCAAAAGGACATAGATGTATCTTTCTTGCTTGCTGCAATGGGTCCAGCTGATTCAAAGCTGGCCTTATAACTAAGCAATAGGCACTTGCCATACTTTTTGATGATGTTTTAGAGCAGAACCAAGTTTTCTTTCTTCATTGGTGGGTTTTCCTTTCTTTACCAGGTACTGAAACAACTTGTTCTGGTTCTCTTCCTACATAAATAACTGGAATGAGAAAACTAATGTTTAGTCTAACCAGAACTCCTAAAGAGTGAAGAGATGTAGGGGAGAGATGAGGTCCGGGAAAACCCAACTTGCTGTGAGTCAGGCAGTAAGATCTATGTGGGTTCAACTTCCGTTCCTCTTTCAAGCAAAGTCTATCTGACATCTCCTAAGGGTCACCCCTCCAGCAACTTAAAATGATTTCTGACCTAAACCACTGCATACTGATGTAGTTTTCTTGTATTTTTTAAATTTTGAATTATTATGGGTACATAAGAGTTGTATATCTTTATAGGGTTCATATGATGTTTTGATACAGGCCTACAATGTGAATTAACTCATTGAATGCCACACTAGAAAAAAAAAATTCCCTGGGGCCACAGTGTTTTATTAAAACAATCCTTTCTAATTTGTTATTTTTTTATTGTTTTCTGTGCTTGAATTATATGCAACACAATCCACGTTTTTAGAATTAAATTGTCAATATTGATTGTAACAATAAGAACATCAACAAGTAAGATTTTCATGAACTGCAGGGTTTTGCTTCATGAGACCCCAGGATTAAAACTAGCCTGAGTTAAATACAACTCACATGGCAGCACTGTGTTAATCAAATCACGGCAGTTGGGGTATTCATCACCTCAGGCATTTAACATTTCTTCATGTTAGGAACATTCCAATTCCATTCTTTTAGTTATTTTAAAGTGTATCCTAACTTATTGTTGTTTTGTTTTTTCATGACATCCTACCATTGAAGAACTTATTGTCGATTATAGTCACTTTGTTGTGTTATCAAATATTGTTCATTCTAACTGTATTTTACACCCATTAACCATCCTCACTTTGTACCTACTGGCCGCTACCCTTCCCAGCCTCTGGTAACCATCACTCTACTCTCTATCTCCATGAGATCATATATCTCCCATGTACATGTAAAAAAATGCAAGATTTGTCTTTCTGTGCTTGGCTTATTTTGCAGTGGGATTACTGGGTCATGTGGTAATTCTATTTTCAGTGTTTTGACAAGCCACCATATGGTTTTCCATTGTGGTTCCACTAATTTACATTCCCACCACACAGTGTACAAGGATTCCCCTTTCTCCATATCCTTATCTGCATTCATTATTGCCTTTTTGACAAAGCAGTTTTAACTGGGATGAGATGATATCTCATTGTAGTTTTCATTTGCATTTCTCTGATGACCAATTATGTTGAGCATTTTTTCATATACCTGTTGGGTCATTTGTATGTCTTCTTTTGAGAAATGTCTATTTAGATCCTTTGTCCATTTTTTATTCAGATTATTTGATTTTTTACTGTCAAGTTATCAGAGCCCCTTATATATTCTAGTTATTAATCCCTTGTCAGATGGGCAGTATGCAAATATTTTCTCCCATTCTGTGGGTTGTCTCTTCACTCTGTTGATTGCTTGCTTTGCTGTGCAGAAGCTTTTTAGCTTGATGTGACCCCATTTGTCCAATTTTGCTTTGGTTTCCTGTGCTTTGGGTGTATTACTCAAGAAGTCCTTGCCCAGACCAACGTCCTAAAGCATTTCCCAGATGTTTTCTTTTGGTAGTTTCATACTTCAGGTCTTAGATTTAAGTCTTTTAATCTATTTTTATTTGATTTTTGTACATGGTGAAGATAAGGGTCTTGTTTTGTGGCCTAACATATGATTTATCCTTGAGAATGATCCATGAGCTGAAGAGAAGAACATGAATCTGTAACTGTTGGATGAAACATTTTGTAAACATAGATTAGGTCCATTTGGTCTTTGTGCAGAGTAAGTCCAATGTTTCATTGTTGACTTTCTGTCTGGGTGATCTGTCCAATACTGAAATTGGAGAGTTGAGTTCCCCAGTGATGATTGCCTTGGGGTCTCTCTCTCTCTGTCTCCCTCTTTAGTTGTGATAATATTTGCTTTATATATCTGAGTAGTCCAGTGTTAGGTGCATATATATTTAGAATTATTATCTCCTCTTCCTGATTTGACCCCTTTATCATTATATAATGACCTTCTTTGTCTCTTTTTACAGTTTTTGTTTTGAAATCTATTTTATCTGATAGAAGTATAGCTACTTTTT
>RJWJ010037213.1:0-15664 GCA_004363605.1 Indri indri | reverse complement strand
ACCTTCCAATGGGTAAGGAGTGCACAAGGAGGGCTTCTGGAGTGTAGCAATGTTCTATTTCTAGACTTGTTGAGTAGTTAGAAGTTTTCACTCTGTGACAATTCATATAATTCATTGAGTTACATGTATATATTATGTGTACTTTTCTGTATGTTTATTATTCATCACAAATTTTTTAAAGGGATACACATATTTTATACGTGCCAAATGTATCAAAATTTCCCACAGTAGTTTCACCCATTTATATTAAATTCAGAAAATCAAACAGATACACACTCGTATTTTTCAAAATTTATAAAATATTGATGCTTTAAAAGTACCATACAATAATACGATATTTACTATCAAACAAAGATAGTCTAGTTGACACATTTGTCTAACTTCAAAGCAAACAATGGGGGTAGGTAGGCATCTGTATACTACCTTGGGGCGGAGGAAGGGCCACTAAGCCAGTCAAAGGAGCTTCCTCTGAAGGGAGAGGCCAAGCACATATTCACAACATGTGTTAGTCATGTCCTCCTGACAGCTGAAACACTGTATAAGTATTACTGCACAAGAACGATGCAAATATTTATAGCTAAAATTGATTTTATTCCTTCCAGAGAAGACCACGAAGGACAATGTGCCAAAATTTGCCTCCATTCTATACTGTAAATGTAACTATATTAAGATTCCAAGGTCAAAGAATTTTTTTTAAAAGTCCATTCAACCAACTATAATGTGCAATGCATTGTTATTAAAAAGAGTGCTTAATGAACATAATATTATCAGTTCATATACGTACTTGGGAGCTAAATGACCGCATCTCATAGCGTGAGTCTTCTTTCTGCCCCAATTAACCCTCGACTAAAGCAAGCTCAGTGTGTCTCAGACTTTAGGAACAAGGGCAGAAGAGAGAAAATGAATGGGGAAGAGAGTGTACCTGATCCAGATGCCCGAAGTCGACCCTGATTTTAAATAACATCAGTTTTAAACATTTTAGTTCCATAAATACAGATTATATTTAAAATTATTATTTTAGCAGACTTTTTTGTCATTCATATGGAGTGCAAATATTCCACAAAACATCTCTCTTTATGCAATGTCTAATAAATGAAAGAGAAATTTTCTTCTTTTTCCTCTTCTCCCAATTATTATAGTTTGTAAGACAAAGCTAGTAAAACAATGTTATGCAATGTTTGGAACTGTTAATATAATTAACATAAAAAATATATTTTAATATATAATGTATGTCTTACATAAATATATTAATATATTTAATGATTATCAATTATAAATTATTAGATATGATTGTTTAATTAATATAATTTTTTAAGAGATAGGGTTGTACCCCATCACCCAGAATGGAATCCAGTGGCCTGATCATAATTCACTGTAACCTCAAACTACTCCTGAGCTCAAGTGATCCTCCCACTTCAGCCTCTCAAGTACCTGGGATTACAGGTATGTAATCCCACCACACCCAGCTAATTAAAAAAAAATTTTTTTTGTAGAGACGGGGTCTTGCTATGTTGCCCAGGCTGATTTCAAACTCCTGGGCTCAAGCAACCCTCTCTCTGTGGCCTCCCAAAGTGCAGAAATTATAGGTGTGAGCCACTGCAAGTGGCCCTAATATGATGTGATTAAACAAATATGAGAACTCACTATTAAAAGAATATGTTATATCCACCTTTACAAAATCTGCAGAAATACCACCTTGATGAGAAAACAGCTGTAGCTGTCTGGAAGAGGAGTTCAGCTGTCCAGTTGTGATTCTTGTCCTACCCTCTATGCCATGAGAATGAGGGCTGGAGAGCTACTCTCACTGGTTGGAATCTGGGACAATTGATGGAATCCTGTTTTCTAGAGAGCTTCTTGATCAGCTTAGAGTAACAAAGCACACAGATGCTGTCCTTTTCCCTCTTCTTTCCCTTCTTTGAGTAGCTACCTTTTTCCTTTGGATGCTCCCTCTCTCTCCAGTGGGACAGGCCACAGCAGAGGCCAATCCAGCCGGGCCTAGAGGACCAACAGGGTCTCTGCTTCTGTCTCTCTCTCCTGCTCCACTTCTCCCTGTAGCTGTAAGCACGCATTTAATTGGCTGTTCTATACATCAGTTGCAAGATCTTGGACTTAGATTTGCGTGTGTTGGATGAACTAGATCTTTAAAAGTCTGCTTTGCTCTGCAGCTATTCAAGCCAGATGGATAAAAGTAGCACTGTACTATTTTTAACAGGAAAATAGAAAGCATTTAGCCAGGTGCCTGTCACATGGTAAGTTCCCAGTAAATGTTGGCCCCCACAACCGACACATTCGTGCTGCTGCTGTTACTACTAGAGCTCTGGCTTGGTTAAAACCAAAGTCACCTGGTCTTTGTTGCCTCCTTGGGTATTGATTTCCCTCTGGGACACCATAGGGAGTGAGCTGTTTGGGGCCAGGATGAGTTCAGCTATCATAACACCCTTGGCATTTTTTAGGAGTACCCTATCTCACCTCTTCTTCTGACAAAACAAATAGACTAAGTGATTTGATTTGACCTTAGTTAGACTGATGGAAATTTTTTCCCCAAAGTAAATTCAAAGGCATAATTCTATAGTTTTAGTTCAGCAACTTTACTGAAGAGAGAAAACTTTTTTCTTTAGAGATAGAGAAAACAAAATTTTCAAAATGTTCAATTACTGTGACTTTCCTGCTCATTTTCCATCCATTCTATGCATCTTATTTTTTGAAATTTGATGAATTGCCAACTCCATCTCAAACACAGCACTCAGGCAAAATAATATCCTTTCCAAAAGAAAATACACAGGAGGATAGAAAGATATTGAAACACAATAGTGTGGAAGGGGTGGCTCTTCAAACTAAGTCCCATCTAAGATGAACTAACTGTATGTAGAAAACTCCTGAGAAATGTGACATTTGTTTGTCACTCGAGGTGTTAACACTTTCTAACAATGTAGAACCTTATCCATCATGACTTCCTTTTGTAGAAACCTTTGGGTTTGAGCCATAATATACCCCAAGAGTAAGGAAAAATGACCCTAACGTACATATAAGAGATTCAATTAGAATTGTTTATTTAAAAACAAATCAGCCCATTTGTATCATTTACCTGGAAATTTCAACAATTTAAGGTAAACAGATGTACTTTTAAAATCTCAGGTGCACCCAGCCAGGATATGTCACTTAAGTGAGAACTTTCCCAGCAGGAGGCTTCAGATAATGGGTGGAAATAATTAACTGGAAACAGGAAGTTGGACTCCAACAACTTAATCCTTGCTTCACGTTGCAACTGCTCGCAGGTGTTATGGAGGATACTTATACCGAAGACAGGATGCATCTGGAATTCTGAGCCAAGAAGGTAAGCCTACCTCAAGAATCAGACGGAATAAATCCTTTGCCAACAGCAGTCTGGCACAGTGAGCTTAGGCTTGTCTTCTAGTAGACAGGAGACAGACTTTTTCTATATTACTATCATCATCGTAATCCTCATAATGATTATTATTGCTACTGAACTACTAACTAGACTGGTTTCTTGGCTGTCCCTTACAATCCTTGATACATCTGACCCCCATTTTCCCACATTCTTTAAATCATGCATATATTAAGTTATAACGGGGATGTCCAACAAGGAACCATTATTAACAATCTCAGTAACTCTTCTCCAGAATCAAATCCTCAAGGTTTGCTAGGGCCTCGGGTCCAACAGATCTGGAAAAAGCAGGTCTTTTTTAAGTGGTAGGCTCTTGGATTTAACTCGGTGTAGAGCTTACAGACTGCTCCATGTGACTAAGACCATATATATCCTAGACACTCTTCTTAATATTCCAGAATTTTATCCCTTTCGAGGGTGTTAACTTCACAAAAAATAAATTAAATATGGGAAAGGAGTAGATATACTGTTTTGGGGAACAATCTGTCTATATTATTCAATAGAAAAGAAGCAATACCATATATGAATAGATACTAATAATTTTCTTGGGGGTCTTGTTATCATGGCTTTAGAGAAGTTTGCCCGAGACATAAAGAAAAGCATCATGGAAGACGGAAAATAATTCTGGTCACTTGACCAGGAGCCACAAAGTCTCCTCCTGCACTCCCTTCTTCAGAGTGAAAGCAAGTCTTCTGATACCACAGAGAGGAGAGATTCGTCTGATTAGAGACATCTAAATGATGCGCAGGAATTACTTGCTCATATTACCCTTGGAAAACCTGTGTGCAGGACCACAATCTTATTGTAAATGGCTTTTGGGGCTTATTTTTTTCATCTGTAAAATGAGAAGCTTTAGAGTAGACAATCTCCATTCTACCCACCAGGTTTAAAGTCCCTTTTGGTCCTCAAATCTAACGATTTCTATGATTCAAACCATTTGTCCCAGTCTGCCACTCATTAGCTTTGTCAATTAATCCTATAAAATCTGTTGCTTGAATAAACTTTGTTTAAAATTGAGTGACATGTGACTTGAGTATCCTACAAATGAGATCTTGTTTTTCCTCTCTCCCTTTCTCTAGAACAGCATCGCCATCACTACAGCGATTGGCGTCCTCTCTGGGCCACTCTGGTCCTCAGCTCTGATATTACTCCCAGGAGAAGCAATAGGGTCTGCTTTATGCTAATTGGATTTGGATGGTGATTGATTAGAGGAGAGTGCAACCACGTAGCCATGCAAAAGCTTCAGTACTGAGCCACAAGCTTAAACACTAAAGGAGCTTTTACCAGTGAGTTCATAGCTATTAGATGTTTTTATATTAACAACATTTCTCCCATCCAGGTTTGTGCATTTTATCTTTATTCTTTCAAATCCTGAAATTGCTTGGATAAGAGAGAGGGTTTATATATTATACACACACACACAGACACACACACACACACACACACACACACACACATTTCTAAGAGCAGCCTGAACTTTTAGGGGAAATTGAAGAGGCTTTGTGTCAAGTACAGCTAAATCCAGCCTTTCCATATCAAACCTCTGCTAGAAAATTACTGTGCAGATGATAAGGCAGAAAGATATAATAAAAAGTGACTCTACTCAATTTACACTGCAATATTGGTATGACTGAATATTTTTCATTCAGGTGCCTGATAAAATCGCTAAACTGTATTGCAGATAAATAAAGGAGGCTTCTGTCAAGAATAAACACCATTAATCATGAAGTCTTACCCTCTCAGAGCCTGTGCTATGCATCTGCACAAACACACCAGCATAACCAGCGCACAACACACGCTCTCCTCCTTTATACTGTTCCAGGCTGAAGATGTCCTCCTCTTTCATTTTGTAGGATTTAGGCAGCAATAACATTTTGAAACACTCTCTTTGCATGTTTAACTTTACAGTCCTGCAACTGGGTCCATTATTGTAACATTATGGAAGATGCAGCTGGGCTCTTAGGGAAAAAACTTGACAACGAATCCATTTTTTTTTTCTGAATACATACCTACACGCATACAAAATACATATAATATATAATGTATTTCATCAACTCTCAGATGTCACCGATTGAAAGACGCAACATTATTTTGGATACCACTACAAAAGACAATACTTACATATCATTTTTGATTTTTACTTAACTTATTGAAAGAGCTCTTTTACATTTATTCAGATTTTTTAAAACATTATCACTCCAGTACAAAAGGGAAATATAAGCAAAATAATTTTCTTAAGAGATACGTGGAACCTCCTCATGACTGCCATTTCACGAACAAGCAATTATAAAACACTATAGATTGTAAAATACATCCCAATTTCAGAGATCTTAGATGAAAAGGATATATTACTTAGAATAGATGATTTAAATATGGCAATAGATATATATTATATTAAGCAATTGTGCCATTTGTCAAATATCTACACTGTGACAGACACTAAGTGATACACACACACACACACACACTCCTTCATCGAATCTTTGATATAAAATGGGATTGAAATATGAAGCTAGGCGAGGAGAGATTAAGCAATGTGACAGTAAGTATCTGAGCTGGATTCAAACCCAGTCTATGCTTCAAAGTCTGTGTTTTTAAACACAAATAGAAAACTATTCCAAGCCAAGTATAAGTATATGCATGTATGCTTGAATACACTTACATTTTGATATTATTGAGGCTTTTAACAGAACAGGATGGGATGGTTTTGTAGTGACCTTTCATTCCAAAGGGAACCTATTTAGAATGACATTCAAATCATACATGTGGTGGGTCTATGCCCAGTGGCTGAGGTGCACATAAAGTGTTGCTCAGAGAGTACAAGGAATAATGAGGGAGGTGTGACCAGCATTTGGGCAAGACTCTCTCAGCAGATCTGTGAGAAAAGAGCAGGCAAGAAAGTGTATGGCTCAGGAAAAAAAGACGAATGGCACATGAGCCTGCCAGTGTAAGGGCCGCAGTGTTTTCATAAAATCCCCTTCTAAGTGTCCACACACGAGAAAAAAAACAATGAACAAATCTAAACTTTCCTGTAACCATGAGATGTTAAAAACTAGAAGGGACCTTAAAGATTATTTAATCAACTACTTTATTTCACACATGAAAACAAGGCCCACAGAGGTCAAGGGAAGTGTTCAAGGATGCAGTTAACTTGTGGCAGAACTGAGAAAAGGAAACTTAACGAGACCCACATTTATTATGAAAAGAGCTAATTAACTGGTTTTAAGAAGATTATCAAAAGCAATGTGTGGATAGCACCATGTTTGAATTTTCTGGAATTACACTTTGAAATCCAAGCAAATAGTATTATCACGGGCTAGTGTAACCAACATGATATTGGGTGGGGAGGGGGTGTGCTCAGAGGTTATTACTCAGCAAGGCTATAATCCAGGCCCACTCAGGAGGGATGTTTAATTGTGTTACACAGGAAGTATTACGGTGGCTATGTTTCAGCTCACTGGGGGATCTGTTTTCAGAGCCCACTTCAAGCAGGAAGTGCCTCTTCTAGCCAAAAGAGGTTTAACTCCCATCTTCCTGATAAGTCTTCCCTGTGTGAAGATGAACCTTGACCCTGCACAGTGAATGTGTTTATTTGCCAAAAGGAACACTGGCAGAGAGATCCTTACCAGGTCTGTGCCCCTGCAATACACAGCCACTTGGGGGGTCAAAAAAATCAGATCACAAGAGCCCAGTTCAAGCCAGGCCCAGTAAGAAAAGAAGAAGATACCAATGAAACCAAAACTGTGCTCTGTTCACATTGCTTGGGACTGCACCAGTTCTTTAAGGAAGATCTTCCATGTAAAAACAGGAATTTAGGCCAGGCCGAGTGGCTCACACTTGTAATCCTAGCACGTTGGGAGGCTGAGGCAGGAGGATTGCTCGAGCCCAAGAGTTCAAGACCAGCCTGGGCAACAAGGCAAGACCCCATCTCTACAAAAAAAATTAAAAAAATTAGCCAGGCATGCTGGTGTGCATCTGCAGTCCTAGATACTCAGGAGGCTGAAGCAGGAGGATCGCTGGAGCCCAGGAGTTCGAGGCTCCAGTGAGCTATGATTGCACCACTATACTCTAGTCAGTGCAAGACTCTGTCTCTTAAAAAAATTTAAAAAATAGGAATTTATACTGTTTAATTTTCACCACAGATTGTGTGTTAATCATTTCTGAGGAACTTTTTGGTCCTCTTTTTAGAAGTCCCAAATTAAAACTACTCCCAGGTACACTATCAATAAATGCAGACTCCTGGCTAGCTACAACATGCCTCACCCGCTTGTCAGAGTCAAGATTCTCACACACAGAAAAAAAAAGGCAAAAACAGCTGAACGAACCCCTTATAGAATTTTTCTCTTTAGACAGCTGAATTTTGTTGAGCTGTATCACAATGTTTTGTCAATAGGATGAGGATATAATGCATTAAAGAATAAAATATTAATAGAGGAGGTTAAAAAAAATCACAATTCATAAGTTTGTCAATTGTTCATCTCTGAACATCATAAACCACACTTTAGAAAATAAAACACGTGCATATTAAAACATATCATTTTACATAGATGATTAAGATACTTGAATGATTTTTATTGTTCATTATTTCTATACAGATGGCAATGCATTTTGTGCAAATGATTATGAAATTCTTTAGAAAGGTAAATTTAACTTAAATGGAGCTCCCTCTCACCCTACACAGGATGGTTTATGTTACTAAATTGGGCATGAGTATAATAACCTGAACTACCCTCCTTCAATAGCCTTATTCACACTGAAAGGAAACCAAATGACTTAGTAGCCTCCTTCACTGATTTTAAAGCTAGTAATGATTCAAGAGTAGCCATGTTATTAAACTGGAATGAAGCACTACTCTGCTCACTAATGAGGTTAAAAAATGTCTTCAGGTCTCCACGTTAGGGGCACTTAGCAAGCACTCCGCCTGGCAAGGACCCACGGCAGATCGAAGCCGTGGACTAATCACACAGGCCGGAATCAAATGGACTGGAAGAATTAGGAGACTTGTGGCTCCGAGGAATGTAATTCATGCAGAAAAGCGTTGTCAGAGCAAGGCCAGGGAACCTCGTGGGAAGAAAGCAAAATAAACAGTTCAACAAAGAAAACAAAGAAGGGCCAATAGGCTTTTCTAAAGCTTGAGTACACTGAGACTTCAGTGGGTGCCTAGGACAAAGACCTCATCAAAGAGCACCCTTGCAAAGCAAACAGACCAAGGAAGGATGTTTCTCTCCAATACGCTGGGGGAAGGGGGTGGATTCTACTTTTCACTCCTTCCAACTCAACTTCCACAACTCCCAACTTCCAATTCCACTCCCTCCTCCCAACAAACACAGAAGCAACAACCAAGAGTAACCCAAATAACTAAAAAGTCTTACGTTTGCCCGGGTTAAAAGATGGGGAAGAGTGGGGGAGGTTAAGACAAATTAAATCTGGTTGCAGTGCATCCTGGGAGTGCTCTTCGGTTCACGGGAAGGCCTTTGCAAGCGTAAGAACCACCTGGGTCAGATCCCCACAGCCCGCTATCCACACTCCAGAGAAGGAAGAGACACACGAAATACTCAAGGATTCACACTTGGAAAACTCTCCCTCAAACTGTATGTGACATCCATGACAGCGTAACTATTCAACAGGCAGAGAGTCCCTCCCTGCGGCCCTAGAGCAGCTTTCTGCAGGAGGATGCACCTCTGTGTGCAGCTCCAGCCCCACAATTCTCCTATTTCCAGTGGAATCTTGACTTGGACTAGTCGTCCCTCAATCCAATGACTACACGTATCGCTGCAGACCTGAATGACTTTGATTATTAAAGCAAGATGAATACTTTAGGCTGACCTTCTTTCCCCCTTTTGACCACCTGCTCTAAGATAGAAGGCTATGCAGTCATTTACTGACTAATCCCAGGACAGGCTTGGATCACTACAGAGAAATGGAGCGAAGTGGGCACATGCACATAACATAAATGCTTACTGTCAATCAATCTAACGTGGTAAGTAATGTAAGTATTAATATAATCCAACAGAATTCCACTATTCATCTGTTATATCCCTGGCAAATCAGATATGAAAAATCAGAGCCCCCTTTAGAAGTCTGATTACCTTTGTTACTGACTTACCATTTTAACTTTGTTTCTGAAAACTTTTGCTAGTGTGCACAGTACTATGTTGAAAACAATGAGGGCTAGAAATATGGGGATTTTGTTCTATGGGGGAGCCAGAGATTAGTTGATTAGAGGCAAGAAGCATTTCAGTAAGCTGGCAGTGCTTTCTTTAGATGCTGTCTTAAAAATAAAAATCATATTCAAGCATCATGGTTAGGTGATTTGTTCTGCAAATGAGGCAAATCATTTAACTGCTAGTGTATCCCGCTCCCTCTTCCCCCTCCTATGATAGAGATGCTATTCACTTATGAGGAGCTTGGCAATATTTGGATCTGAATGCATTTGGAAGAGTACTGGTGATTCTCCTGTTTAGCAGCACTGATTCCCAGGTACTGAGAGACAGACGTTAACCTTGTCAGACCCGGGGGGATCATTTAATGCACTAACATAACCCCCTTAGACAGAGCACTTGCTACCTCCATGTGACTGGGGCCAACGTTAAGCATAAGGCTCCTTAGGAACAATTTATAGGTGCTGCTTAGCAGAAAGGGACCCTTCACAGGGGAACCTTTAAAAAAAAAAAAGCCTTAAGAAAAAAAAGAGAAGGACTTCAAGGGTAACTCTACCTACAAATTACTTTGGCATTAGTTCACATTTTTAGATTGGGGCTTAGCTTCTGTTTCCTGCAACATACTCAACCGAGAACTTCGTTTCAGTGGATCTGTAACCTCCTTGTAGTTGAATAAGAGAGTTTTAAATATCTATTGCTTATAAACATGTGAGATGCTGCGTAACTCATAATATTAGATGATGGGATTTTAGGTTCCAGGCCTTCACTTTTTTCTTTATTGGAAATGCACTCTCATGCTCTGAGGCAATTCCTGGCACTCCTACCATTCTTTTCTCTGCGAGAAAGAGGCAGAGCCACAGAGTGTAGATCCAGCATTGCACTTGACGTTTTTAAAGACCAGAGTTATAAAAATTGACGCAATGTCACCAATTCAGCTAGGTCAGTTCAGGAGGTAAGCTAGAACCAGTAAGCCATTTAACTCATTAATTTTTACTGAACTGCAATGTAATGACACCCATTACTGTTCTGTTCTGCCTTTTCAAAGATTCCATCAAAACTAAACAATGGCCAAGATTTTTTTTTCCCCCAAAATTTTTTCCCCCTCAGACCTTGCAGGGATGAAAAATTTCTTTCATTCTAACTATCTAATGCAAAAACATCCCTAACCTTACTTAGAACTTGGTGGATGACTTTCAAAACAGACCTGTCTCCTATTTTAAAAGTGTGCTTAGTTTGCTTGGGTCACTGAAGATGCAAATATCTAGCTAATTTGTTACTTAGTATTCAAAAAGTTAGCAAGCTGTTTCCTGGAAACATATCTGCTAACATTTTATTTTTTTGTCATATGAATTTCCCTGGAGGCAGGGATGAGGATGCAACAATAATAAGAATGAATGACAGGCAGCCTTGTGTCATCAGCCTTTGTTCCCCTGGGGAAAGGTCTGAAATGAACTTAGCTTGCAGTGTGGCTATAGGAAATGGCATGTCTTTGTTTAGCTGGAAAAAAATGGGTTCTGTTACCTAAGTGAGGGAGAGATGGCCACATAGGAAGAGCTGCAGGCTGCTTTGGTTTGGACAGGATTCATCGCATAAAACTAACCTCAAAGTGTCTTCTGGTTGGGACAAATTCTGTTAAAGTTCAATTTTCTCAAATGCGTATTTTGCAAAATAAATAAAACGATGGCAGTAAATTTCTGTTTTCTTTGAAGCTAGGCTTAACATGAGTGGAAGCATTGTACTCAAAGAAAAAAGTCTGTTACAGCCCAGTACCTCCCAGGCCCCCGCAACAGGTTTGACAGCAGCCTCTATAGAGTCGGTGGCTTCCGGTTCAGTGAACGTGAATACCTCAGTCAATATCTGCTCCCGGACCGTGCTGCTGAGCGCAGCACAAAGAACACAGGAATTTTACCCAAGAAGCTGGCGCTCAGACTCTGAATATGCACTATAATTAGGGTCTGCTTTCTCTGCAACTGAGGACCGAATTCAATATTTCAGTCATTAGAAATGCTGCAAAACAGAAATGAGTATTATGCCCCTTGAGTACAACTTATTTGTTTCGTGTTTGGTTCTTAAGGCAAAGTAAAGTGTATATTGGTTCGTTTGGATTCATGCTGCCAGCTCACCAAAATTTTTAAAGTTTAGGCATTGAAACTCAACCACATTTTCACAACTACTATGAAGGAACTATGCATGTAGGTGGTCTAAGGTAGTTCTTGAAAATTTAGGCAGGCTTTAAATTTTTTCTGTTAATCATGAGAAATGATAACCAAACAATAAGACTTATTTTTTGAACTAACGTGATATACAGTGAAAGGTGTGGGGAATAGCAGGAGAAACGCAAGAAAGTAAAAACATGATGAGTGGCATTGCTTTTTAAAAAGAAAGCAGAGAAAGGAGCAAAGAGTAAGGTGGTACGGTGGGGGTCATTTTGGATGACGGGTCGGCAAACTTCACCTTTTAGGCTTTTCAGGTCATATTCTCTCTGTCACAGTTACTCAGCTCTGCCCTCGTATTGCTAAGCTGCTATCGACAATACTAAACAAGGGATTTTGTTGTGTTCCAATAAAACTTTATTGACAAAAACAGGCTGTGGAATGTATCTGGCGCACAGGCTATAGTTTGCTAATCAAATTTGTTTGCTATTGGTTTGTTCATCAAATACCTCTCTGATAAGAGGACACTGAGCAGGGAAATGCACGAAGTGAGGGAGCAAGTCACAGCTGTCTGAAGGAAGAAGGCTCCAGGCACATACACATTGCGATCTAGTCAAACATGGCTTGTATCCTATTGGGTATACCACTATACTCACTAATCATTATTTACCTGTGTTTCAATACAGTCTTCTCAAATGTGATTGTTAAGTATTGCTCAACATTCCAACCTGTAGATGAATCACAATTTACCAAACCACTCCTTGTGGCTGAATATGTAAACTGTCCTGCTGTTTAGTGTCATAAATTCTACAGAAGCAATCACTGATAAATGTCTAAATTTTTTGGCCACAGACAGGCATACCAGGTCAAAAGGCCTGAAGGCTCTTCTCCACACTGCCTTATTTCTACCTTAGAAATTTGCAAAAGACAATGACAGCCGGTGACACTAAAAACTTTCTAGCAGGTGTTGTTAGAATTAGTTGTGCTTGTCCAGTAAGTATAAACTAGAGTGGCAAAGTCTATGGTCTTCATTTTCACTAACAAAACCTGCAAGTTCAAAGCAAGGAGTGTAAACTCTGACACCTGGGTTAAAAAAAAAAAATGGGACTAACTGCTTGTAAACTATGTTAACTTCTCTGTGCCAAGGTTTCCATATCTTTAAAATGAGGCCAATAATAACAACAACTCCATCACAGGGTGGTTGTAACTATTACAGGAGATAATCATGTAAACTCTTTAAAATGGTGCCTAGACAGCAGTGTTCTATTAGAAGTATTAACAATAACGGAGTTTTTGTTTTTTGAGTCCTAGCTTGTTGGCATGAGGTGACACACTCAGACAAAAACAAAAGAAAAATGATGGTGATAGAAGTGACCTAACAAACAATGGCCCATTATTATCATTAAAAGTAATATTTATTTAGGAGCTACCGCACGTACAGCATGGACTCAGCCCAGCACATGCAAAGAAATACACAGACAGTCTTTACCCTAAGACATGCAATTATAATCTAGTTCATATTTTTCTTCTTTTTGTTTTTTGGGTGGGTTGGGGAGTATGTTAGTGTTAGCTATATATGAGATATAATTTGAGATGTCATTACACTTTACTAGCCTTGATAATGTTTATGGTAGAGGACAAACACTGGAGGGGAAAAAAAACCTTTCCTTTGTTAATTTTAAATCACACTATTAAAATATTCCAAACTAGTTATGCCCCCAAACATAATCACAAGGTGATAATAGTTTGGATATTTGTCCCCTCCAAATCTTATGTTGAACTCTGATCCCCGATGTTGGAGGTGGGGCCTAATGGGGAGTGTTTGGGTCATGAAGGTGGATCCCTCATGAATGGGTTGGTGCCAGCCTCATGATTCTAAGTGAGTTCCCCCTGTTAGTTCCCATGAGAAATGACTGTTAAAAAGGGCCAGGCACCTCCCTTCTCTCTCTCTCTCTCTCTCTTGCTTCCTTCCTCTTGCCATGTGATGCTTGTCCCCGTCTTCTGCCATGAGTGGGAGCTTTCTGAGGCCCTCACCAGAAGCAGATGCCGGTGCCCCGCTTCTTGTACAGCCTGCAGAACCAGGAGCCAAACAAATTCTTTTCTTTATAAATTACCCAGCCTCGGGTATTCCTTTATAGAAAGGCTAAATGGACTAAGACACGAGATTTTACTAAATCTCCATATTTTACTGGAAGCTTCCCTGAGAATGAAAGGAAAGAAATCACTATTCCGCATAAGGGCCCATCACAGAGTTTTAAGAGAGTGGTTAGGCTGAAGGCTGTTTCTGAATAAACAGTGCATGGGCCCCCAGTAAGCACAGTGACGGCACAAGCATGGTGCTGAATTCAGGAAGCGGGGGAGGGGAACTCAGTATTAGTCTGGTCATCTACTTACTATTTCTTTCTCTAAGCTTTTACCATAATGATGCATCTTTTCTTACAGCTTTCTCTCTCCAGGAAGAAATGTATTTATTCACACTCCAAATCTGTCGCTCACCTCCCTGCTCTCATCCCTAAATGGCAGTCCTAATCACGGGGCTGAGGCTTACTTATTTCCAGCGTACTCCATTTCACGGCTAATATTAATGATCTGTGTACTGAGTCCTCTCTCAGAAGTGAAGGAAGGTGGCCCACTTATCGTGGGAAGAACAGCTCATCTTACTTAGGTGGAATGATTCCAGAGAGTCAGGCAGCCCTGGGATGAGCTACATTGACTCAACAAAGAGAAAAAGGAGCTGTTGAGTAGAACAGAACACGAGTGCTCACTTTTTTCAAGACAGAAAAGACGAAGCTGGTTTTCTAAAATGAGTTAGTAAAGTGGATGGTGAAATGCAACAGCCTCTATGTGAGCTGGCCTGGGATGCAGCTTGGGGTGCAGTACTGTTCACATTCACGGCACAAGGAAAGGCAACTCTCAGCTCAACTGGCAAGAAGATCTGTGGGGTATGAGTTATTATAATGGATTAGTGACTGAGGACCCTGCTTTGGAAAATGAATTGCAGATCTCACTATGAAGCAAAGGGACAGTCTGAACTTCATTTTATATTGGTCAACAAATGAGAAAACTGGCTTAGAAAGGTTGTATGTAAAGGACAGATTTTTTTTTCCTCCCAAGCAAAAATACAGAATAAAAGCAATCAAATTGGAATTTAAAGCTACTTTATAATTTGGGTTTCTAAAAATATACCATGTCTACTTTTAAAAAGAAATGAGTTGTAACACTAAAAAAAAAAGAGAAAAAGAAAAAAAGCATACACTAAAAATGCAAGAGAAAAGGTACTTTCATCATTACTGTGAAAAGTAGTCACTTGAAAAATATAATACAACTGTATTCTGGAGGGGGCTGCAATATATTATACCAGTTGTTTAAATTTCCAAGTGAAATTTCCAAAACTAGTAGTAAGTTTTAGCCTAGAGGGCATCATTCGTTCCCAAAGAGTACAACACACCTCCTATAGTTATGAGTTATGCAAGGATACACCCCGATGTCAACAATGCAGGGCAGGAAATACACAGGAGACCAAGAAGTAAAAACATACACATAAAATTACTGCCTCGATTATGGGTATGCAGATTCAGATTATCATTAATGCTTAAAATAACCTCAGTAATAAAGGGGACTCACTCTGATGTTTTCTCTAAAACATTGTACTTTTTGTTATCTGGCTTAACAAGCATAGACTCCGTGGTCATAGCAAATGCTTTGAGAGAGAGAGAGAAAGAGAGAGAGACACAGAGAGAGAGAGAGAGAGAGAGAGAGAGAGAGAGAGAGAGAGAGAGAGAGAGAGAGAGAGAGAGAGAGAGAGAGAGAGAGAGAGAGAGAGAGAGAGACAGACAAAGAGAGAGAGAGAGACAAAGAGAGGCAGAGAAGCACTCCAATTATCTATTGGGTATAAGTCCTGGTGAATTCAGTGGAGGATAACGTTCAGAAGAGGGAAGATTCCT